>WTSP01020309.1:0-62429 GCA_025331215.1 Actenoides lindsayi
GAGTTTCTCAAAGCTATCACTACTTTGAATTAAAAAAAAAAAAAATAAAAAAAAATCAAAAAACCCCCCAAAAACAAACCACAAAAGTGCACTTAAGCTAATGAAGGAAGATAAACCTCAGAGTTAACTGAGGGGCACAATAATATTGGAAAGGAAGGTTTTGGATAATCAGGAGAATATTCAGTGCAATTAATAGGTAATATGGGTTGTGACACTGTTTTGAAGAATGTGAATTTCCAGATAATGCATTTGGGTAATCAAACTCAAACTATTCTCTTTTGTTCCCCCTTGTCTCCACAAAATCATTACTATTTTATTTTCATTATTTATAAGTCAGCACAAAATTTCAATTCAATGTTAAGTATGTACAAAATTTCATTTGATGATGGCATCTTTCAGAGCAAGAAGAAAACCCATCCAAAACGAAATGCATTTGATCATAAATATTCTTTTTTTATTTTTACTGTTCTGTATTTTCACTGTAAATCAGATCAAAGGAAATTCATAGGATGTGCTCCATTTTGTTACTGGCAAGTCATATTACTAAAAGTGGCCTTTTCTAATGGCGATTTGACAAGTCAAGCCTAGGACCCTACAATATAAAATCACATTGTTTCACTGTGTACATAAGACAGACATAGAATTTCTACTCTGACTTTCTACAGTGACCCACTGCTTTTGAAACTGTCATTTAAAAATCTCTCTTTCAAACTAAAAGCACTGCTTTTTGCATGACATTCTTTGATTTTGATTCAGTAGTTCTGTAATTGCTTAAAGCCTCAATTTTTTATGTCACTAGCTATAACTGTTTCAAAAGCTGTTAAGGAAATTTAGCTGTGCCTGAAAATGTCATATTAAGTGTTTCTCAAATGATACCTCATATGTATCTAATGGTTTTAAAGAAAGGAGTTGAATAACTATTACTCTTACTTTATCCCTTTCTAGGTTTACCCAAATACAAATACTGGTGCTAATGATGAATTGCCAGTTCAGTAGGAAGAACTTTTCATCTTTAGCAACAATGACAGAGGTTCTGCTTCTCACAATAAACCCCACGCCCACAGAATTAGTTCTAATCTAACTCAAACCAGGACACCTCCAAACCCCAAAATCATCCTCCAAGAAAAAGCACACATAAAAATGTACAAATGAAATGTGCTTGTTCTTCAAACTTGAGCAAAGAGCTTGCAAGACGGAATACAAAAAGGGTTGGTGTTAACTCCAGCACTGAACAGCACATGCTTAGAGTAACACAGTGGGAGATTTTATTGACACATTTGGGTTTAATATCTTTAAAGAACTTGCTGCATTTTCCAGCAGAAAACACTAATATGTGGAAATACCATCAGAGAAAACAGTCTACCATCTTGAAGTTTTCTTTCTTCACTCAAGATCTTAGGTACTATCTGGTCTGGCCTAAGAACTGGCTAGAGCAGTTGATTGAAACTCAAGAACCCTGTCTTCTGCTGCCATGATTTTACTACTTAGCTAAGAACAATTTAATTCATGAAACTGTGCATCACTGTCCTCCTCAGCAAAATGGATATAATCATACCTTCTACTGCAGAGATAAAAACCCCATTGTAAATAGTTATTAATAATTATTTTTAAAAGTAGAAGACATCAAAGGCAATTACTTAGACTTTCAAGAGCTTGGTTCAACATGGCTTTTAAAAGCATATGCCTAGTATTAGGGAGGTTAGTAAGTATGTGAAGTCAGGGTAAGTAAGTCAGGCGTTTCCTCAAAGTTTTGTTTCAGGAAAATATTCAGTTTGGCTGAGGAACTAAGAAATCTTGAAATCTACAGATATTGCAGAACTGAAATTCTGACTCATGGCCTTGACCTTAAAAGAAGCAGTATGTAAGTGTCAATAAATTTGTACATAGATAAGAACTGAAAACACAAAATGGACAATAGAGGAAATTTTGATCAAGTAAAGATCTGTGTGAAAAGGGCTGCCTAAGAATTTCTTAATAAATTTCTAAGGTTGTTCAAGATGACAGATGTAAGGTTCTTCTGTAATGTGGTATTTACTCAATAGAGAAGATTATTCTTAAGCCACAGAGTATCCATTTACCTATAAACAACTTCATATAACAATTGGCATGTAAGTTTATAATTTATCTAGTTCTGAATTTTAAGAAAGAGACTTGTTTAACTTTTGCAGAAGAGAAGTTATCTACCTGTTCTCGCTCTAGTGAATGTGCCCATTTGCTACATCTGAGACAGTAAAGACTAATGGCAAGCAGCATTAGAAATAGTAAAATGTTCATTTTAACTAGCTCACCAGTAAGTGACTCTATTTGTCTGTGAGTTTTAGTGCAGTTACAAAAGACATTGGTTTTATTTTGCCATTTCCTCAGACAAAGGCAAACTATCAGCCTTTATGTTTTTTTGCTCCATCATCATATCATGGAACATTAATCATTCACATTATATCATCTTGCTGGACAATTTCTCATGACCTTTATTGGAAAAGCCCACTCTTACCTCTATGCCATCATATTATTCAAAGAGCGGGCAATATTCTGCAAGCCAAGCTGTGACAGCCAGTTAGAAACGGGCAGATAATTCATTATCCACTCCCTCACCTCACAAGGCCTTTGACCCTGAAAAACAAAACCAAAATCCAATTACAAATACTATTGCTTAGGAATGTTAAATGACTGAACAACTCAGAAAGCATTGAATAGCATGGAAGTTCTATTATTATGGCCAAAGAGATTAATACTTTCTTGGTCACTTGGTAATAGGTATTTATCTATGCATGAAGATTATTACATTTAATTCATTTTTTCATTGAAACTGTCATACAGAGAATGTTGAAGACTATTTTGTTTAACTCTCACAGCTGAATTAATCTTTTAAAAGATGAATCAGTCACTCAATACTGTAGTGTCAATTAAAAAATACTCAGCCTTTGTATTCAACGTTCCTCAATATGCTCATTCAGTGAGAAAGCCATTCTTCTCACATGTATGTAACGCATCACAAAATGTGAAAAATTAAGAGGAACAGCAAAAGGAGCAGTGTTATATCTGCAGGAATATGAAGGAGGTGAATGAAATTGCATATTCTGTAAAACAGTCAAAAAGAAAAAGATTCTGTGGTGTGTGTGTTTGTCCAACACAGCTAAAGTCAACCTGTTATAGAGTATTTCTATCACATAAGCAACTGGGAGATGGTTACAGTTTGGTCTCCATCATGATGTCCTCTGAATTTGAGTTATCTGTAAATAAAAATAATTTTAGATACTTTTTTTCCAGTTGCTAAAATTAAATAAAAAGACAGGCATTAAGATGGGCACATGAAAGACATAGGAAGACAAAAGACAGACACACAAAGTTTCTCAAACATTATGTAAGATCTACATAAACAAATACTTAAGCTTCCAAAGAACTGCTGAGTTTGTGAAGAAATTTCTATTTGCAAGTTTGAGCATATCCTAAACAAATTCAAGGATGGCCAATTCTAAATCTGTAACTTGTGACCTGAACATCTCCTATCAGAGCGCTGATGCCAGAGGCAGGAAATGCTCATGTTCAGACAGGTACTGTGTTTAATCATACATCTTTAATACATTTTTTTATTTGAAGATTTTCCCCTCATCTATACTTTGGGAAAAGTACTTGCTCATTAGCTCTGTATAAACCAACTGGAATTATGACTTTCCAGCCACAAACCTCTTGTTCCAACACATCTGTCTACTCTGACCATGTGCCCAAAGGCTGACATGTTATGCTCAGCAAAGAGCCAGTGTGGCACTCTGTCAGATAGAGAAAGCTGGTTAGCATTTTTATAATTCTTACAGCATTAGAAAAGTGTTGAAGTTTTTTTGTTGGTTTTTTTTAAGCACAAATTGCAAAACCAAAACTACTTACCTGCACAAATAGCCCATAGTAGCAGTATTACCTCTGTTAAAGTACAATACGTTCTTAGAAATACTTTTAAAGCATATAATTAGAACAAGGATCATTAGTAAAACACACAGTGTTTTTGGACCAGACAGTTTGAAAGCCACTATGAATTTTGCCTCAGTGGTCAGCCTTGGAAACAAGTCAGAACAGTTATACATCAGAGACACGTACACTATGACACTGCACAAGTTGAAATCCTAGAATTCGTCACTTCGTGCTCTGTTAAAGAACAAACTTGCTAATTTGTAAATCATGTTGTGAAATCCCTCTATCCTCCAGTGGAATATTCCACTACATGACTTACTTTATGGCAGGTTTTTTATTATCATGGAAATATCGCAGGCTATGGATGACAAGTATATATCTAAAGAATGGTGGTAACTAAGAACATCTTGTACAGTAACACTGATCAGAAAATCTCAACATTTAATAGACACACCAGAAAAGAATTTCTTTGAGGAATGTCAAAGCCACAGAGAACATTCTTATGTGAGGCGAGGACAAACTTTGCCACCGAAATCTTCCATTTATTGGCTTGCTTTAAACAGGTACTTTCAGGTTGCAAGATAGTCAGCATGAAAGGCATATGATTTTCAGAGAGATAAAAGGAAAACACAGCTAGTTGGTTAGGACATTAGCAAAACCATGGACAAAATGCCTTTCCGGTTCAGACACTTCTAATTCAGTCACAGACTTTAATTTTGTTGACATGAACTTTCTTTCCAAAACTGCTTAACAACTTCACTAGGAATGTTTTTTTTAAGACTACAGATTTTTTATTTCATTTTGAATACTTAGCTTCCATGCTAATGCATGACAATTAAAAAATATCTACAAGAATTGGTGGAGAGTCACCACACTTATCATTCCAGGCCAATGAGAAATTCTGCATGAAGTATGAAAGGAATTCCAGAATTTCGACAGAGCAACATTCTCTTTAAACAACATAGTAATAAACAGTGGCTATCTAATCTTACTTGGCCAGCTGCATTTGCTCTGTTATTAACTTATTAATTTATACCAAATGAAAACAAACAAAAAACCAAAACAAAACAGAACTCAAACCCACCAATAACCCTTCCACCTCTAAGCTCCAAATACAAAAGGAAATTCAAGTGCAAACAGAAAATGACCTTAACCTTACATGACAAGGTAACTAAGAGATACAAGCCACATTGTTTTCAAATATACTGCCCTTAGACCTTTGAATTGGATAATTTTATGGCATAATTTTATGTGCTATTAAGTCTTTGTTGACACCTGCATAGATTTTTCCCTACTCTTTTAATGAAAAATTTGTTCCTACAGCTGAAGGGAAATAAAACCTAAAAACATTCTTTCTCCCACAAGATAACTAATTGCCTTTCTGATCCTTCTGCTAATGGTAGTTTTGGTGAAGAAAGGTAACGGAATCATTAACTCAAACATCTCCTATTTAACTAATATTACGCTGTTAATTGGATTCAGGGTACAACCTAGTGGTCAGGACACAAGACATATTCAGAGCCTGATCAAGTTTAAGAGTAAAATGGAATTACAAAAAAAAAACATTGTAAAACACCCAAAATATATTATTATGAGAACTGGCTTTAGGCACTGGGAGTTTCCTATTATTCTTCTACTTTAACACTGCTTATTTCTATTTCTAAAAATAGGACTAACTCTTGCTTAGGGCAGGTAATGCCAACATTTTTTAACATCCAAAGTACAATTATAAGCAGAATAGCAAGGAGCAAGGTGTGTGGCAGATGTTGGGCACATACTATTTCCCGAAGGAAGGCAGGCAGTGCATATTGGAAGGCAATACAAGACCTATGCTCCATTTACCCATTCTAAACACTGTCACTTCCTGTACATCTCAGGTTTCCTGCAATAAAGACATTGTCATAGGTTTAGTCAGGTCACCAGATTTTTATGGGATAAAACCATGGTTGCTTCATGGCTCCTTTCTATTTATTCAATGAGTCTTTTTTTTCTGTTATTACTTAATAAACTGAAGAGTGACGTTACAGTATTCTGAAATCTTTATGTGGAAGGTCTTGCAGTATTAGCCACATAATTTATAAATTTTTTTTTTTACATTAAAATAAGCAACTCAAATATAACCTAGGTTTGTACAGTTCTGTTTCTTAATATCAACTGTTCAAAGGCTTTTATGAAATTAAGTTGCTGCCAAAAAGTTATCAAATGGGTAATAATGGGAGGTTCCTATGGTAGCACTATGACCTGAACTTAGCTTTTACTTTCGGAATGCTTTTCTGTATAACCTTAAAAACATGCTCACAGAGGCATTCATATATATTGGGGTATATCTGAAGTGAAAGCACAGAGAAAGGTGTTTTATTTATAGCTTTTAAACAAAACTGTTCATATTGCAATGCTTTACTATACTGATAATTCATAGTTTTCTTCTTTCTTCTACCACAATATCACAGAACTATCAAAAGATTCTGCTGCCAACATTGGCTTGTTATACTCCAGACACAAGGTAAAGAGATATGTAAAACCAGATTAATTCAGCTATAGTTTTGTCAAATTAGCTTCACTGTAATTTTTGAAAAGTGGGCATGTGTGTATTACAAAGACACTGAGGTTGAGTAACTCCAAATTACTCTGTGGACATTGTAAGCATTTCAGGGAGAACCATTTATGCTCTTTTTTCAGTCTCCCTTGGGGATTCAGGCTTAATGTAACAAGTAGCCATGTATCATGGTGTAATCCTGACCCCACCAAAGTTATTCAGGTGAGCCAGCAGAATCAGCAATTTCATCTCATCTGGAAAGTCATTTCTCTTATTGTGCCTTTTTCTACTCCAACAAAATTGACTTGTATTGTGCTTCCAAATTACCAGCATTCTGCTATGACACAGTCATTGATTTATTGGACACCTTCATGAGAAAGAGTTTTCTTAAGGATTTTAATCACTTGAACTTGATATGCCTTCCTAACTAGCTCCGTTGAATCCAGGGCCCATCAGTTTTGTTTTCAGATGTACTTTCATTTTCAGATGCACCTTTATTTTTCTCTGGCATCAGTGAAGTCAACAAACTCTCTAAATTACAGCCTCAATAAAGCTGACCTTCCCATACAACATCCTGTACACCTCAGGTCCTGTATTGTGGCACTGGCCAAAGGTCTGCTCTCTTTGCTGATCACATATTAACTATTTATGCTTAACTAAGCGATTCAGATAGATATTTCTTGAGTGTTCTATTGTAATGCCTGTTTGAATGGCAGAAAGTTTCTCCCATCGCAGTGCCAGTTTCTCAGTCAGTAGAACGAAAAACTAGATAAGCTAGAAGTAGTCATCGTGCTTGTGATGCCACCACCCAGAGATTTTACCAGCTTAATACAAATGAACTACCTTTTCTTCTGCAGCCCAGATCGTATTCCTATTTCTCCTCTTCCTTCTTTAAACAATTTGCCAAATACAAAGCATGCTGTCAGCAGCACAGTTTAAGACAGTAAGTGTACATATTTTGGAAAAAATCTCAGAATCTGACTGTTCTGTAGCAGGAATACTACACGCAGAGTGGGAAAGTCAGAAGATACCAGCCAATGGCCCAAAGCTTTTTTCATCTCTATGGAAGAGAATGACATCTCAGTGACAAAAGTAACATTCTTCTCCAGGATTTCTTAGCACAGTAAACTGCCTTAATTTCCATGAGATTCTTTCTAGCCTACTGCCTTAAACAAAACCCAGAAATTTTCCAGTTAAGAAGAGCATGGGTCTCCTAATCTAATAAGACTATAGGTTGGTAATGCGCTGATAGAAAATAGCATATTATAAAGCCATCCCCATCTTTTCTGGTAGCAAAAAGGAAGCGGCATCATCAAGACAGGACAAGAGACAGCAGCAGAAGAAAATACCCAAAAAGAAATCCATCAGCAAATTCAAAGTGTCAGACACTGATCAAACAAAAAAACCTGTGCACTAGACACAGATAAAACAATCCTTGGCCAAGGATTGTGACTGAAAGGAGTGGGAAACTATTACTAAAAAACCTGCTTGCATTCACGGAAGCAGAGCTTAGTACAAAGCATATTAACTGCGTGACATCAAAGCGAAGCTACCACTGGTTTTTTTTTCTTCTGATAGGAACAATATGCAAAACCTTGAAGTTTCTGTTAACTGTGCATGAAAAGGAGTAACAGAAGAAAACTGCTCATTATGTAATAATTACTACAATTAGATTCCATCTCTTGACTTCCTCCAAAAGACATCTTACAAGAGAATTACCTGCATAAAAAAATATCATAGATGGGTGTGTGACCCAAGCACAAACCACATGCGGAGGGCATCAAGGGTGGAGAGGGGAAAAGAAAGCATATGAACATAATGTAAAACAAAAATAATAACAAAAAAATGTAATGTTCTTACAGTTGTGATGATTTAACAAAATAAAAACAAGAAATAAAAGTGATCAAACTAGTACCTCTGATAAATCTCTGGTATAATATGTAGAAAACACACAAGAAGAGGAAAATCATGGAAAAAATGTGGATGATCCAATCATTTTACTTAAGACAACGTAAAGACATGCAGTTTAAGTTTAGAAAATCTGTGACCTAGTAAAATACATACTTAATTATCTTGGAAAATAATTATAACCATACAGTCTGGACCTATTAATGCCTTCTGCACTTTATGAATCAGCTGTTGATTTATAACTGTTCTCAGTATCATGTATTCATGTAAAGTTAAAACAGTAATAAAAGATTCCAGGTTCTATCACAGTACTGGAAACTGAGAAAGTATAAGGTCAAGCTATTTCCATAAGGCAGCATGCGAAGGAATTGGAACAGGGAACTAAACAGATCTCAGACAAAATCTGGAAGTTACATATGACAGCGGGAAGCATGAGCAAGTACCCAGTAAGCTTGACCACCAAAAAGAATGTAAGGAAACTACTTAGTTGACTCCTTTCTAGTCTTCCTCATACTACAGAGAGGAAAAAAACATGCAGCCTTTCAATTACAGCATCTATAAATGAAGACAGTTGTCAAAAGAGCATAGGCAATAGTAATTAGCAATTTGTAAAATATCTGTCAAACCATGTATTTAATGAACTAACTTTCTTCATTTTAATAATCTCAAACTCTGCTGGGAGAGATTAACTGAAAATTAGAGTCAAAACTAAAAGGACAAATTGCTGAACAAGAACGTTTAATGAAAATACTATTTGCTAGAGCTAGCAAGGTGCTAGCTACAGTTAGCTTTATTTTAAAAATCTAAGCTTTTTATGAAAAGTATCACAGCTGCATTTTCATCATCTTTATGTTTATACTTTTGCCAGTGTATTATTTCAGTCATTGGTGATTTTTATTGAAACACAGAAGAAAGTGTTGAGATTTTCTCATTTAGATATCAAATTTATAACAGATTCAGAGACTGACATTCCTGTGTAAGGAGTCACATGTGCTATTTAGAACACATGCATTTGTTTGGAGAATGCAAACAAATATTTGGTTGTCAAGTAATCTGAGGTAAAATGGTAGAGCCAAAGCAACTGGCACCCTAAATATTATCTGCATAAGCAAATAAATTAGACCACTCTAAAGGTACTACGCATTTGCACAGTGCATGCCATGCTGCAGGCAGCATACAGCAATGGCCGACATAACCCATGTTAAACTACTATTAGGCTATGTAACACATTCTGAAAAGATTTACAAATATATTTGGATTTTTCAGTTTTGCTGCGTTCTTTGCTGGGGACCTCAGCCACATACTCATAAGCTAACATCAACTGATATTTACCTGGACTGTCCACCTAAAATACAGAGATTTGTTGTCCACAAATGTAGAAATATCTCCTGTATACTTATGTACTTATATATACTTAAGCGCACTTTACATATTGTAAAATTAATTATTTTCTTACAGTTCTGTAAAGCATTCAACTACTGTGTTTTCAAAAGATGTGAATAAAAGCTGTAAAAATGTATGGAGAAGACATGTATTTGTATTCCAACAGACTCCTAGACACTGCTTTCCTTACCTCTGTCAGATTCTTTTGACTACAACCGTTAGTTTTCAGTTGCTTTCAGCTACAGTTACATGTCTGGTGGCAGCACTCCTGAAGCCGGTTCCTGTCACTACCATCTATTACTAGCCTCCAACTGAAGGTGCTTCTTTCTCCCTTGCACCGATTTCTTTGCTGTACCACTAGCATTTGCTTAACCGTGCAGTGAAAGGGATTGGAAACGATCTGGCAGAGAAAATGACCCAGAGGAAGGGGCTGTTATTTCAAGTCATATCAGGTATCTTGTTTCCTTCACTATACAGCCGCAGAAAACCTTGTGCTGGCATAAAGCATGCAATGATGAGGAGGTGGTCACACTGTGAAAGTGTGAATCTGAAACACTAACTCTCTTCTCAAATTCTGCTGCAAGTTATGGATTCCTCTGCCACCCAGATCACAGTCTGCATGTAAACATACACCCATTTAACCCATCTTGGACTGCAAAATAAAGCAAGTAAGGCACAGATTTTCTTATTTCTGTCAACTGTGTTGTGGAAACACCTACGGCAAAGGGATGGGGAAGATAGCTGGAGTGTGGCAGCACTGTAAGTCACTGTACTGAAAAAAATCAGGGCCCTTAGACAAGAGAAAAAGTAAAGCTGCACTGAAAACTTCAGTTCTGGTTTGTGATACACCAGAGGTTTAAACATCTGTATTCTTTTGCTCTAGAGCAATCTGAAAGTCTTTTAAACATAAAAAGCTACTGTATGTCTTATCTAGTTCCCTCCTCTTACGGAAAAGACAAGCTTGATAAAGGTCTCTATCTCACAGGAATCTGTGAAGAAATTGCTGAAAAACTACCAAAACATACATTTTCATCAAATAAAATTTCATGATTTGATGAATAGAAATGAGTACTGAAAGACAGTATGAGCAGAAGCAAAACTGTGTCCCACCAAGTGTACCACTGTCTTGCAACACTTGCATGGCAAACAGATCAAAGGAAGTACTTAACTCGAAGAAGTAACTGTGTTACACTTAATTTAAAAAAGAAATGAAAGTATGTCCCATTACAACTTCCAAAATACCATCTTTTTAAGTCATAATCAGTATTTGCAACATAAATGCTAAACAAAAACCTAAGACTGTGCACATAAGAGATTTAAATCCCCACCCTTGTCTCTTTCTTGGGCTTTCTAGACATCCTGGCATTTCATTTCAAACTTTTCCCTTAACTGTGACTACTAAACCATAATTTAAAACTATGTAATTCTCAAGTTATTACAATAGTCTATGAAAAACATGAAATTCCAAATAAATCGTAATTGCTAGGAAATGCACTGAATTTTTGCCCTAAATGCAAATGACAGACATATCACAAGCTGCAAGCTTCCTTTCATATTTATATTGATACCAATCAGCAGTAAGTACAACAAGCCAGTCAGATACAGATGAACTTCGAAGTAATTGCATTTTCTAGCAAATCAGTTAAATACCATAAGCACGAGTCTGATACTCTGATAGGGTAGGTATATGATGACAACTCCTCCTAGTGGAAGCACAACTGACACAGCACTATTCAGAACACACATTTCCTGGGTATAATGCCGGGCTTTTCCTGGTACTGGCTACCTCTGCATTTTTTTCTGCCCTCTTTACTTATTTAAACTAGATTCATCCAGCTTTTCAGTATTATAGAAAACCAGTTACAGGCTTTTAAAGAAGACGAAAATCACTTCACCTTAAAGTTTGCTGCTATAATGGTGTAACATGGTTTATTTCTAGACATAAATCAGAATCAGGTTTCAAATTCAAGTAATCTTTTGCTGTAGGACTACGTCTCTCTATTACCGCTTAAAACTTTAGGTGAGACTGATGTGATGTAAAGTACCTTACATGTATCATGAATAATGAAGCTCTGCTGATTTACTGCTGCTGGGAGCGCAGCCCTCTGTGGCTCCTTGTTTCCTCTCACTCGTACTTTGTATCAGCTGTGCCAGGAATGATTTCCATGTGAATGAATCCCCGACATTTATCTAAATAGACTACTCTGTTCAACCAATTCTCGCTCCAAGGGCTCAAACTGTCACAGACATTATACATGCTGTTCACCCTGAACCTAGACGAGTGGTTTTTACAACAATAGCTCAGCGCAGACAGAGGTAGTGGGAATATGCAGTAGCACACAATGTACTAAACAGATTATCAATGCCCTCATTTGTTTATTTTAATCCCTGACTTGCTTCACGTTTCCTTGTTCAAATAATTGTTTTAAGTTATCATAATAAAAATATTTTTGGTAAAATTTTGACAAATTCTTATGAAGGACTTAAGGATACCGATTTGAAAATAAACATCAGCACAAATATTGTTGTCAGGCTAGGCACTGAAATGACACTTTAAACTGGATTTTTAGGTCAGTCTAACGTTTAGCAAATCTATTACAGACTACAGAGAAACAAAACCAAAAACATTACTCACATGTGCTGTTATAGCCAATGTTTATGTAAAGAGCCTACAAAATAACAATTGTCACTCAGATACATACTGACTCGCAACCACACAGCAAATTATCACGCACACCTAATTAAGTTGTGTGCCTTAACATCTACTCAGACTGTTTTGTCAGAATAATTCAATGATATGGAATATATCGATTTGATTTTCTCCTTGTGATACAGTTCTGTTTTCCAGATATTTCACAAATAATACCCATAAACATCAAATTACTTTATGTCCAAGTTCAAACCAGGTATTTTCAGTTGATAGGTAGCCAATACATATCACTAGTAGCTTACAAGAAACAACTAAGACAGTGGTTCATCATTCTATGTACTGCTTAGGGAAGCATAGACTTCATTTACCTTTCTTACATAGTGGAAGTGCAACATTCTCCACTTCACAACATCAACATATTTTAATTATTAAGCAGAAGCTCTAAATCAGAAGCAGTTTCTCACACAATCTTGTTCAATAGGGAACATACTGTCACACATGTTCTGGGTAGCAAAAGTATAAATGAGTTGAAAAGACAGTATGTGCAGAGAAAACAAAACAAAATCAAAGACTATTTAAAACAAAGACACACAGACAACAAAAATGTTCAAAAATCCTTACACAATGAACTACCAACAGCTGTGCTGATACCCTGGGATAATAAGTATCCATGTATGCTTATGTTCTTGCAACATTTATATAAGCATAAGCTTATCCTATGAAGAAACCGATACACTTTTGGTCTGATTGCATGAATGTGTTCTTGCGTTTCACTTGGAGTGAGAATCCGGCACAATCCTGCTCCGCTAGTGCAAACTAGGTCAAAGAATTTTGAAAATGTCACTTTGCTCTTGCAGACTTTAACAATACTTGATCTAGCATATTGGCAATTCCCTAACTCTACGCCCAGACTAGTTATTGCCCATTCTCTTCCAACTGACCTAAAGTTAACATGAATAGCATACCGTGTGTGCTTACTGCTTGACAGAAATGGTAAATACCCATGCTTGATGTAGGTCAGATTTGCCCTGGCAGGCCATTTGACAGCAATCAGGTGATCAACTATTAATGAACCTAGCTTCTCACCAGAAAAGACTAGTACAAATGTCAAAAATCATTGAGTACAGGCAACACAGCAGATATTTTGAAGACTAGGCCTAACTGTAACAGCATTTGTGTGATGGAATTCTATTTAAATAAATAAATAACTAGAACTCAGACCATCAAGCACCTCTACAGAAAGTGTTGATCACTACAGTCTAGTAAGTCTTTCCTTTTCCTGTGTTTGTCATCTGTTGTAGCTAGATGGGAAGTCATGCTTCCTGCACCTGAAGCCAATCACAAGCAGCGTAAGTGTTAGTGCAATGCTGAACCTGAGCCAGTATGCACTGTTGAGAAGGCTCTACAGCTGCTTCTCAGCCAGAGCTATAATGCACACAACAGTAACAAGACTGTAACTGCATCTGCCATAGAATCAGAAACCTGGTTAAAACTAGCATGCTCAGCTCTCTGTGGGGAGAGGGGATCAAACGAAAATTAAATTGCAACTGTGACTCCAAGCTAAAATTTCCCTGTCGACTAATCCAATTTAAAACATTCTAGTCTTCTTTTCAATTCCTCAGCCACGTCAATCCAGAAGTTGCCTCCATTGCACCAAGTTTACTGCTGGCACGGTCAAATGCTGAAGCGGATGTGTGAAACGGTCTCCTACAAAACTAAACAACTACCCCTCTGCAAAGTCTGCGATATTAAAATCATGCAGATCCAGGACACTCAAAGTGGTTTCAAGTTCTTTAATACTAGTTACTACTGAAAAGGTTTCTAAAATGTTTTATCACAGAACAGATGTGCCTTCACCTCTTCTGCCCCTCAGAATGGGGAGGAACTAGTACAACTGCTGTATTCTTTTAATAAGGCTGCTCATACACACAGAACTCCTGAACTGGGCCCCACAATCTTCTGTTTAATAACAATATGCTTTTTATTTGCCTCCTAGTGCTTGAACTTTTATGGTAAATTTAGGTCTTTCTTTTAAGCTGTTCTACAAATAATGTCACTTTTTAAAAAAGGCTGACGTGACTAATTAACTCTAGGAATGGAATGCTATCTAATCTACCAAACTAGACTTGTGATAAGAATCAAACTGGCAGCAGTAATAATACCAAAATAGAGCACAGGTGTGTGTTTGGTGAATCCTGACCAATGGACAAACACATGCTCTCTTTTCCAGCTGTGCTTTATTATGCTCCTATCTCACAGTTTATTGCAGCCTAACAAAGGAAAGGACTGTGTTGGCACTCTTCACATAGTCCAGTGCTAAACCCATCTTTTTAGCTTAAGACTGGTAAAGGTGGTTTGAGCAAACCCAGCTGGTTTTGCACTGAAATGGATTAGAACAAAAATCTTGGTTTATCTGAGCTTGGTTCTTCCTTTTCTGCAGCAGCACAGTAGTCTTGGGCTGCTCTGCTCTGCAACCTGCCTTTGTTCTCACATGCATTTGTTATTACTGCTTAGCTGAGCTAAACTTCTGAGCTGTATAGTTCATAACAGGGACTGTCTCTTCCTTCTTTCCTTCTCTCTGCCTCTCATTCCTCCCCATTACTCTGGCACCCCAAGCCTGGGCAAAGCCACGCCTGGTACATTTCCCTAGCAATCTATGCACTTATTTTTGTTGACGATTTCAAGCACAACCCCTAATGTAAACTACTTCAATTTATTTAAATAACTGATTAAGAGGAAAATACAATAGACAAACCATTTCAAACTGATTACTTAGATTATAACTGTTTCAATTATGTACTGAATCTAACAAAATCAACAAAGGGAATCCTAGCGACAAAATATTCTTAATGATAAGATCCAAGAGAACAGGAAAAAGACATTCCTGCTAAGCTATGGTGCTTTCATTTAACACCAAAGGCTTACTTCATGACTTTACAAAGGAAATTACTTTGAAATAAAAATAATTCTTTCTTATAGAACATAGCAAGCTGAAAATTTGTTCAAAACATTCCTGGTATTATTTCTAAAACAAATGAATGGGAAAAACGTCTACTGCTTAAGACATCTCCCGATAAGAACTGTTTAAGGGTGATAATAACTGTTTAGGGGTTTAGAGCAGAACATAACATACTAGCTGATACCTCCAGACATACATCATAAAGCTGCATAATAAGCAATAACAGAAATTCAATCCCCTCAGAAAGTAATTCACTCATTTGTGTCTTTTTAATGAACTTATAATTACACAGGGAAAGAAAAAAGTGCATTCCCTGAAGATGATCCATAATCATAGAAACATTTAAGTTGGAAAAGACCTTTAAGATCATTGAGTCCAAATAAGCAGGTTTATTAAACTATTGTATTCAGTGATAATGATCTATAGAGCACCAGACAGAAAGCTGGAACAAATGTAGTTTTAACCTAAATTCCATTATAATTTTAGATTTATGTTCTGTCACTCTTCTAAACTGAATGTCCTTGCATACATGACATTTAGGGCTAGAACTTGCAAGACTAGGTAACTTTCATTAAGACACCTAGCAATAAAAAAATTTATGTATCATAAAAACTTGGGCTAAACATTGCAAATGTTCAGAAGCTGCTTTATGAGGAGCTCACCATAAAGGGCAGTGTGGGTCATAATCTCATAAAACTTTTTAGCAAATTAATCTGTCTGTAAGAGTCAGATTCTTTACATACTAAATTCTAGAATCTGACCATATGTACAAAAAGCATTAGCTTATTTTTCTGCTACACCTTTGGACTCACAGAGCTAGCTAGCCAAAATATTAAGATACTAAAGTTGTAGTTGGAGAAACATTGCTGGCAAGTTAGGAATTTCTTTGCATCAACTGAGTTGCAAAAATGCTGCCAGTCATATTTTTGTGAACACAAGGCAAGTTTGATAAACAAAGAACTATTTCCTTTCCCTTTGAAGATACAGTAATGGAAGTGCCAGGATCCCTAGAGTCAGATAAAATCCACCACAGGTAGATAACACAAAATGCTGAGCCAGTCTAAACTTGCGATGCCAATGCAAATTTGTTCGAAGTATTCTTGATTAATTTTGTGGTAGCAAACTTCATGCTTTACCGAGTCTGTCTACACAACAGTTTTATTAGTCTTTCTGCAGACAGCCCAAATGATTTCTTTCCAGTCCCTTCCTGTTTTCCTCCTACTCTTCTTACAGTTTTACTGCATTCAAACCATGAACCACCTTTAAATGAAGGCTGGATTCTACTGATTTCACAGTCATTATCACTGAGCTTTCCTTACCTGCTGACTTCCATACTGTGGCATTCCTCACAACAAGCTTCCATCGACACTGTGCCGTACACTGAATCTCTTAATCAGAAGGCTCTCCAGCCTTGTCTCCCCATATCATGCAGCAGCCTGCTGCAACACCAGAGTGCCGAGACAGGATCAGCCATACTGCTGCAACGTAGGACAACACCAAGCAGAACTTTGGTTCTCAAGTGTAGCTTAGGGAAACTCAGCTACCCTTCAGAGCAAAGCTTATTGCTTCAGCCAAGCCCTGAATCTGCACGAAAATCAGAACACCTGTGGAGTGACACAGGTGTACCCTGGATTGCACTAAGATCCCAACGCACTGCAGGTGAAGCACCGGGTTCTGCCTGCAGTACTACCATGCCTTCCATTGGGGTGTTTGTGATCTTGCAAAAGGCTCACTGTGGGGGAGGTTCTGTTCTCTGTTGGAACAAGAGGATAAGCAAGTTTCAAGACTGACAGCATTGCATTGTAAAACCTGAACTTTATTGTGCAAGTATCCACATCAAATCTTAAAAGTCATGCTAATATTAACTGATATATCCAGCAATCTGATGAAAGAGGGGCACCAGGCTGTAACACGGTAGTTATTGTACTGTGTAGTTGTGGGAAGACTATATTAAAGTCTCACAAATACATTAAGTTACAATATAACAAAGTATTTCCATAAGATACTTAATATTGTAATGGATTTTTCTTTTCTCAGTTCTACTGAGTGGCACGGGTGTACAAACAGAGCTTGTACATAGAAGGACAGTGGAACACCAGTCAGGAACTCTGCACTTGCATACTTCTGCCTCCTATCTGTATGAAAAAAATCTCTCTGAGTTTTTCTTTCCTTCACTGATATGTCCCAAACTTCACGGATGGAGTAATGTGAAAAGTTTGCTAAACTGTTTTTGTAATTCTGATATTTTTAAATTTTATTGCAGTTTTTCTGAAGTCATTCTCTCTCTAGGTATAGCTAAAAAATTCTTTTTTATCCCCCTTCTCAAACTATCTCATCCTTTTTCTTTTAACTTTCCCTCTTACAGGTTCACAGGCTCCTCCACTTATAGAGAAGACTTTCTAAAAGTATTTTCAAAAAGTTGGAAACAAACTCCATGTTAATAAGAAAGGCACAGACAGAGAAATGTGAGATGTAGTAAAGAGAAAGAAAAACAGAAGCTGAAACCAGCCAGAGGAAAAGACATCAAGCAACTTTTAAGCTGAAGTTAGTAAAGAGAATAGAGAACAGGACTCTAGCACAGACCAAAATTAAGATCTGAAAACTTGCAGTAAAGCGTAATTAGAGAAAAAAAAATTTTAGGTGCAAGAATGACTATATTTCTTTTTTTTTTTTCGCCACCATTACACAAGCAATAGTGTAGTTTTACTAGTGGAAGAGTCTGTAAACATGTTAATTGCTCTAGAAGTAGATCAACACTTGGCTAGACAGTAGGTTTCCTTTTTTTTTTTTAAATGAACAATTCTTCTCCCCACTGTTAAAAAAACCTCCATAAGAGAACTACATCAATTGATATGCCACCTTCTGACTGAATCCCTGTAAAGTGATGCCTTCTTCAAGGCAGGTTTTTCACTAGCTTTATTTTGTCAGATCTTAAGGGAGGGATAACAGCAAAGGTGTGGGATTTTGTAGCAATCATTAATATTCTGGACAGCTGTAATGTAGGGTAAGAAAAAGACAGGAAAGTATACTTGCTGAAATACAATGGAGGTTCAGACAAGCAAGTGGATTATAGATTTAAAAATAACAGATCCGTCTAAAATATATCAATCCATTATTTGACAGTGAAATTTAGGATTAAAAATATCCAAATTTTTAACCTTTTAACTGTGTAAGAGACAGAGAAGTCTCTGCCACTTTCCCGAGGTTGCATTACATTCATGGTATCACAAAGCTTCCAATGGGTTTTCAACACTTGGTATTTTCCAGAATGATGAGCTATGTAAGTTTACACTTGCTTAAGTAACGGGTTTAAATCCTTTTGCAAATGCAATAAAGCAGAAGCAAATTTAGAAAAAAGATGAAGCCATAACTGGTTTTTAAATATTGTTAGTTGCTTAGAGATAACAGTAAAACAATCAGATTTGATTTCTGAAGAAATATATCAGTCCCCAAAGATATGGGTATAAAACTCCTTTAAAAGACAGGCATCAAATGGGGATGCCAATGGAAATTAGGGATTCTGGAGTAGGGATCAATATTTCTAAAAATAATTTTGGTATTTAGTATCTAAATTTTTATTATTCAAAAGTTCAAAATCCCAGATGTCTCTCATTCTGGAGAAAAATGATACTGTTACAGAGATCAATATAGAAGATCTCCAATAGCATGGAATATTTAGTTATCATTTTAGAGAACTAACACAGCTATTCCATGCCCAGTGTTACAGGCTGTTCACAACAACAACCCTCGTATGGGTGAATGACAGGCTTTCCACACATTCTTTTTTGCCAAATTTGTTGATGGTCTGTAACTCTTCTTCTCAATTACCTTAGCTATTAGTCAGTGATGTAAGATGACAGCTCACACATTCAGTAGAATCACAGTGATATTTTTGGGAACTTTAATGAAAAAAAAATTAAAATCCCAGACTTTACAGTAAGTAATACTAAGTTTAAGTTATTAACAACCATTTACTCTAATAACATGTTAATAAGGTTATAAACTATACAAATTATAGTCTTGCCATTTTTTGGTAATTAATTCAAGAAAGAAAATCTGTAAAGGAATTTATTTTGTTCTCCCAAAAGCTAGGTCTAAAGTGTGCATTCTGCTGAAACAGGGCTACATCGTTTTCTTAGTGAGCTATCCAGACCTAATAGGAGGTTAATATACACAAGGCAGTTCTGTGACATAATCCAGGTAAAGACAATTGCACAAAAGATAATTTTTTACTACAAAATGTGTCTCATATATGCCCACTAAAGAATGTTTGATATGGAGTTTGTTCCTTACTCCATTAACAAAATGTGCAACAGATTAGATGTTTACCCATATTTCTGGATCTGCAAAATGAACTTCACATCCAAACCAGTATACTTATACTGTAAACACATAATTTAAACCAGAACCTATGTGTAATTTCAATGGTCATACTGAAATCACTCACTCTTGTGTCTAATTATAAATGCAAATTAATATTTTTTAAAGGAAAGCCTTTTAATAGTTAAATACAAACTCATACCGATGTGTCTTATATGTAGTGAACAAAAAAACCCCATTATCTATTCCAAGGAAATTCCTATTTCCTTGATTTAGAAATAAAGACAGTTATATTGGATAACAACATTTTTCTTCTTAAATGGCATTTGTCTGCATAAAAAGTTAGTCCTTTTCTAAAAAAGCAAAAACAACCTATAAACACCCCAACTCACAAAAACCACTTCATCCAAAACAACTCACAATGCTTTTCAGCTACTGTACCTTCTGTGTCAGTGGTATGGTAATGTATCAGATACCCCTAATGTCAACTGTTTGAGACAAGGACAGTACAAGACGAGACCAACCAAACTGAAACAAGAAAGTGTGTGGAGGAAGAGAAATGAGATTATTAAAAATACAGATCTTTTTTTCTCATTCTAGGATACAAAATACATGTGATGATGGAGAGCTTCAAAAGCACAACCATACAATATTCAGTAAACGTTAGCTATTGTTCAAAACCACTCAGCTTTTCCTGACTCGTCACTAGGTTCTATAGTTGAAAAAACATTCATGCAACAAGGAACTGCTATAGCAAGCTTAATGATGAGGGGATTAGAAATGAAAGTGAGAGCAGTGGACTTTCATTTCTGGCAGCATAGTTCAAATCCCAAGTGAGACAGTAGGATAAATGAGCCAGAGGGCCTTCATTCATTCTCCAGCAAACAGCAGACCACAAAAGATCCATACATTATACCAGGAAAATAGTCCGCAAGAATGAGAAGCCTTGAAAACCGAAATTCTTGACTGGTTGAAGGTCACTGCTCTAACACTGCAAAGTTCACTTGATTTGCATTTGATATATTGATATGTAAAGGAATTTTTGAGCTGTTTACGATCTTCATCTCCTGCAAATGATCCAAAGATGGTGGCAAATAGTAGTCTTTTCAATTTCATAGCTTGCTGGAAAGTGACCAATAGTAACACTTCAAATTATTGAAGGAGCTACTGAAAATACACAGACAAACTTTTTTTCTAATTTTTGTTAAATTGAAAAAGAAAGTGTCTATATAAAAGAAAATGGTCAATTTAAAGATTTGAACTTCCGCATAAGAAATTTTCTATAAATTAATAAGCCTGTATCAATTTTGTTAGTTCAAATCCTGCTTAATAGCTTCAGAACTGTCAGCTAATTAAACATGAACTGATGTTTAATGATTTGCTAACTCCCCCTTAATTAAAAATAAACTCATGCTACATTGATTTTTTTATTATTCCATGATGCTTGAATCAAATGAGATTAGACACAGTTAAGAAAGCAGCACTAATCTGATGACGCTACTCCAACAAATAAAGTGACAGGCTTTTCATTAAAAATATACAGAAAAGACTCCAGCAGTGACTAGATTATTTTCCTCCTTTTCAGGAATCCTTTTTTAGGACAAAAAGAGTTCTTAGCCTGGCAGCTAATTATAATTCCAAACATATAATCCACTGCAAAGGATTATGCAATGCTTACACAATTTTGAGGATTAATTTACTGCAGGAACCAATAATACACTTAGATATGTATCTTCAGTGCAACAAATGAGGTAGGGAAGTGCCTAACACTGGTACTGGTGATTGCAATAAGCTGCTGGGGCAGGAAAAAAATAATTATAGTCATGGAAAAGAAAAAAAAAAAGTTTCATGGAAATTAATGGTTGCTTTCAAGAGTTTTAGACTTTTGAGTTTGTTACTTGAACTTATTTTATTACTGAATGTGACCAAAGAGGAAGACACAAAGAAGCATTTGCTTCTTTATGAGCATTTGATCAAGTGCATATGCATACAGAGGATATTCACTTATTCACTAATCCAGTCCACCATTATAATGATTGTAAACTACTGAAGAATTTTCCTTGACTCAAGTCTGAGAAATACTCCCTGAGCATGTTCTTTAGCCAGATACATGTATTTTCCCCTAGATAGATGACAAATTAAAACCAGCTTTAGGAATACACTGCAATTCTTCAGCAGCAGTGACTATAAGGTATAGTATTCTTTAACTTATGAAAGTAAAAGCAACCTAAAAATACATGTCATTCAGTCAGAGTTTCTTACAATTTTTGCCCTCCAGGGAACAAAGCCACAACATCTCATGTCTTGAAGCCAAATTTCTAAGCTCATAAAATGCAAGTGCCTCTATCAATAGTACTTGCATTTTGGTTCCACTTGTGCTGAAGCACACTAGCTGCAGGACTGAGGAATCGAGCTTGAGGAGAGGAACATGGGTAGATTCTAAAAGCTTCAGCCTGGACATCACATAAATGAGGGAATTGTAAGATTAATTGCATCATGAGGTCTTGCCTAACAATGAATAATACATTTCAAAGTTCTTACAAAGTTCTTCCTTTGCTGAGAGCATGCATATAGAAATAGAAACCACAGCCTCTGACCCCTGCGCATAGAACTAAAGCCAGGATAAGCAACACAAGGACATGACATAAATTGCTGCTGTAGCTAAGTAAAGTTTATCTGCATACTTGAAAATCTTCCTTTGAAAGGGCCAGCCGCTAGTGAGAGGAATGTGTTGCTGTCGTTATAAGGAAACCTAGAACCAGGGGCGATCTGGTGTCACAGTATCATGGTGGTGAACATGCAACCAAGAAAAGGCTGACAGAGAACAAACCAGCAGTGTTTACAAAAGTTATACTGTGTACAGAACGCTATTTTCCTAGGAATTTGTGAAGATTGTATTGCATTCCGGCACCCTCTGGTGTTGACTGGTGCTGAGAGTTAAAATTCTGAGAAAAAATCCACTCCGTAAAATGACTCCTAACTGTGGAGATGCTCCTGATGTACATAAAAAACAGGATCCTGTTATTCCAAAGCACAAAATTGGTGCTCCAAAGAAAAAAAAAATATGCAGAAGCATCAGAACCCAATCCATGTAACTTAATAGCAAGAAAACTTTGTGTGCATACATAGCTAAGAAAATCTTTGTATTTTTGATAGTTTGGCGAGATACTTCTTAAATATCTCTTTGCTTAAAACAAATTATTTCTCATTAAAAGGTTCTTTGTTCTGAGTTATATATTCGCTAAAAATAAGACCATTACTACTGCAACATTAAAATGAAAACTTCTTTTCAGTATGGCTCCCCGTGTCATCGCTCACAAAGAAGTCGATGCTTGTGCCGTGACTCCAACATTTTTCCACGAGCAGAAACAAGTACAGTCATGCGGAAGGAGCGCTAATCGCTACTGCTGTGCAAGTGGGAAAGCAGACATTATACCGACTGGCTACTACAGCTGCTGTTTTCCTAAGCCTATTCTACCAGACTCCAATAGTATTAGATCACAATAGAGATTTACATACAAAATTATCTACGTAGCACGTTTCAAATCTTTTCAATCCCTCCATCTTTTAGTTTGATAGTAAAGCTGACACAAAACAATCAATTACAAAAAAATTTATTCAACATATATTCCTGTATTTTTCCTCACGATTCTCCCTTATTTTTTCAAAGGCAGCTGAAAAGATACGTTAATATAAAATTAATTTTATCTTCCAAATAATTTAGATTGAGAAACTGACCAAAGAAACCCAACAAACCTGATTCAGATGTCTGAAAAAAACCAGAATTGCCCTGAATATTATACAACACAAGAAGAGAGGTTCGCTGTGTTAATTAACTTGCAAATAATTAACACATACAATTTTTATGAAAAATGCAGACCATGTAAAATCTTACTGTAACTATTTCTCTCTCTCAAAAAAATTACATTATTACAAAGAAGATTTTTATCTTATTCTCTGTGGATTTGAGAATACCCTTTCCTATTATATAACCACATTTCATTATGATTTTAAAAACCCCCAGTACTAGCATACTGAGGAATAAACGCTACTGTTACAATCCTTCCAAATTTTAAGCCCACAAAAAGTAGTTTTGGAAACATCTGCTAGCACACCTAACTGTTATTAACCAGTGAGCACCGTTGGTAAGGTAAGATGGTACTGAGTAATAAATATATATACAACAGTTCTTACCATAGAAGGAGATTATCACGGTCTATTGTGTGCTTTTAAAATGCAAAAGCTTCTTGGCAAAAGACACACCTTGAGAAGTCCTGTGCCCAATCAGCAGGCGGACCTGCCTAGGAGACAGAAGCTGAATCACTGTGATGAAAGTGGAGCAGTGAGTTTCTTTTTTACTTCCCCCCCCCCCAAATCAGAGAAGCTGTATACTGTATTGAGTGAACTTTTGCAAACCTTATTTTTAATTATTACTATTTTTCTACTAGGTGAAAAATGTGCCAAAGAGCCACTACAATGTACAGAAATTTTTACTTTCATCTGAGTTTTGCAGGCTACTTCTTAAAAAAACAGTTATTACAAAAATCTATTCAAAAAAGGTTACCTCTAAATTGGACAAACTTAAAAAAACCCAAATCACCCCACCTGCCCCAAACAACAACACTGACATGTTTACAATGTGAAACTATGCACAAGCTCAAAAGACCCTTCACCAGTCCAGAGCTCAGTAGATTAATAGGGAGAAGTAAACATACCTGGTCCAGGCCTCACATTATATTTTATGATGTATTATTTTATTATGGAAGCCACTTAGTGGATCCAGTTAGGATCATTCCCCACTCAACAAGCTGTATATATGCCCTGAAAACATTTATTCTCTCAAAACCTACACGTATAATTGTATCACTTTGCAATTATTTATGCAAGTGATTTTTTTCTTCAGAGGGTCACTGATCCAAGCCAGAAGTCCACTGTATTGAGGAACTGGTGATCAGCACAAGAGGCACTGCGTGTACAGCTCTGCCATCGGACCTGTGCTGTGGGGCACACATCCCTTGGCTGCAGGATAACTTGGCCAGCTAGTTAGCTGTAACAGAGGAGCCTGCAGGCAGCTCCCACTCAGGACTGGCTATTACATCACCTCCACATCCTTGGATTTATCTGAAAGTGCAGCAAACAGTTCTCAAGTGAACCAGCCTTCTGTTTGATAGTAGAAATAGGAAACATTATAGTTTTTTTAAAATCCATAAGAGCTCAAAAGACTAAAATGTCAGATGACCTTTCAGGCATGCTGGGCTCTGATTTGAGGCCTGCTTGATACCACACAACTCAGCACCTGGAAGGACATAAAATTATCTACACTATCCATTTTGTTTACAGTGTTAGCTCCAATAAATGGTATTTTAAGCAATAGTTTACATTTTCAGTGTCTTCCTTATTGGGACCATAACAAATCAGTATCTTTTGGTACAAAACAACAGGTCACTAGATTGCTTTTCTCATTCTGATTAGTAACATAAAACATACAACTACCTCTACTAGAAAACTGTATTGCTGCAAACCTGTCAGTCAAAAAACATAAGGCCTCTATGTAATTAATACCAATTACATAGCAATTAATATCAAATACAAAAAGTGATCAGTTCCCTTCCAAATTAGCCATTACTAGAATTAGTGCTTGAAGGTAAATTAAGAAGTCATAATCCTACTTTTACACATACAATCAAATACCTTGTCAACACAACACTAACAAAAGGAAGTGATAATTTTGTAGAAAACTTATTAAATAAAGACCACTTCTATCAAAAGCTGATTGAAATGTTCCTGAGCATCTATTGGGGTGTAAATGTCTACAGTCTCTGTAATTTTGGATGGGGGCTGTGATAGTATTTCTGCTTTTTCAGGTGATTTTTTTCTGTGGATTCCACACCCTAGTGGGTGCAAACTTGAATATTTGCAAAATTTACTACAGTAATGTATTGCAATAATAATATTTACATCATTTCCACAGCAGGTGATGTTATCAGTGATTGCTAGAAGCTGCTTGTTTCGCTTTGCTGCAGAAGTGACTGGTACCTATTACTAAATTGAATAAACCAAGATAAACTTATATAAAGGTATATTGCAATTCTGAACACAGGAAATTAATTTTTGGGGGTTAAGTCAATGCTTACTGCCTGCCAGCATTTTGAAAATAAAACTGAAACCCCCTGAAAGGACAAAGGACATTATTTTACTTCAATGCTAGAATTGAGGAAAATTCACTGCTGATGTAGAGTGGCAGAGCTAAATCTGCACATTCAACACAAAGAAGCCTTTGTGTCTGCACTGTCTGCACAGAAGAGTCTTTGATGTGCAGCTTTTTGTTTCTTCATACTGTAAATTCTGCAGGGTGATAAGTTGCATTAACTTCAATGACTGGTTTTATGAGACAAAAATTGGAAGGAAGAATATGGAACAATGATCAAGCAGGGATTAGCTATAAAAATCACTTGCTAGTTCCATGTTCTTCCACTATGGCTGTTAAAACAGAGGAAAAAAGTTTTACTGATAGATTAGAGAAGCGCAAAATCTGAGTTCGGTGTTCTGCTTTTAAGCTAACTGCAAAACTGCACCATGGCATTCACTTACACAATATCTAAATGACTTAGAAACCAAATTTACTGTGTTTACAGATACAAAACATATTTTTGTACATCTATCAGTCTTGAAGCACTGATCAAACTGTAATATTCTATACTCTATCATTATACTATACTACCAACTATTTACGTAGTCATTCCACAGAAAATTCTTGAGAGCAAATTTTCATTTAATTGGCATATGGGGAACTTTGTTGGTTTTACTTTCCTCAGATACATCTATTATCTTCAATACAGGGTAAGTGAAGTCCTGCAATTGCAACACTAATTAGCCAGATTTCAAGTGGTCCAGTACAAGATGGTAAATCTGCCTCAAATAATGAGCAGAATCTATTGTAACCAGCAATAAATGTAGCAGATCTACAGTTCTGAAAATATTAGCCAAACTACATTATATAATCACCTTCATAATACCATTTTCTGGATGGAAAATGAGAAAAAAAGGCTAGAGTAGAACTTCAGACAAGTAATTCAGAGCTGACTTGGCTCTGCTAGTGATTGGCAGATGTATTTGACCAAGTCATTTAACTGTGAGTCAGTCTACCTACAAATGGAATTCTGCAATTTATCTTGGTATACTAAACCATTTGATATTACTAAATTGAATTTTAAAAGGCTAGAAATTACTAAATCGTGATACAAGTACACATTCCAGGTAACTGCTATGCTATTTCTAATGTTCATAATCCCAATGACATCTTGGATTTCCAGCTGCTCACAAACATCCAAATGCTCCTGTTTGCTTCCCACACTGCAAGCATTTATGTAGAGGCACTGAAGAGAGGCCGCAGCTGCGCTGCTTTCCCAGAGGAAGAGCAAGATCCTCTCCCAACGTAAGGGCACTTCTTCATGGATCCCACATCATCACTTCTCTTCAGATTATGATAACCTTTCCTCGGGATGTATGCTCTCCTATCCAAGCCTTTTCTGCTCACTGAAAGGTCTGAAGATCTGGGTTCCTGTAAACATCACCCTCAGCCCCAAAGCTTCAAAGTCCCTCCTGATATGTCCTTGGTGCCCACACTGATGTGCAGCAAGGGGTAAAAGTCTAAGAACCAGATGAGCCTTGACAGTCTCTCTGCAGTATCCTGGATCCAAGCTCTAGCACTCAGCAAACATCCCAAAACATCACATCAGGGTAACAGGTGGGTGCTACCATTCCCTATAGATAGGAATCTCCAATAATCTCCAACCAGATGTCTTTTACTCTTCTTGTTGATGTTTGGTTCAGGCTCAGCTGTCTCTGATGGCTTCCCTGATAGTCCTTGCTCATCCTCACCTCTTCCCAAGGCACTGCATTTGTTTTGCGATTGTAACTTTGAAAGCAGAGAAGCAGCTTTTACTTCTGTTGCCAGAAATAACAAAGATTGAGACCTCTCTATCCTGGAACTGAATCTCTGTTAATCTCTTCTTTCTTCCCTGAAGAAGCCTGCTCACCTCCTCTCACAGCTCCTTTTCCTCAGTCAGCTCCTTAGCCAGAGCCCACCTCCCACAAGACGATCACCTCACCCCCATGCCCAGGGAGAAGCACTGGACACCTAGACACTCCCTGAAGGGTCCCTCTGAGTAACACTGTCAATTTTGATATGGCTTTTAATAGGAATTATTCCATGTGAGAAAATTACTTCCTGCCATATGGTAACTCGATGTCATATTTGCTTTTGCTGGAACTCAAAAGGGATGGGTCACATAGGGGTCAAGGTACCAGGCAAAAGAGTTTGTGAACCTTCCAAATAACAGTGAGCACAGCTATCTTGCTGATAATAATGCTGTCAGAGGGACACAGAAGTTGCCAATTTTTTTAGCAAAACCAGATCCATTCTGTCAGTATTCACTACCATGCAACAACTACTTTTTTTTTTTTTTTAAATATTTCCCACATAGACCTGAAGAGGATAGCCAAGGGTCTGGGGGCAGAAACGTGTTTGGATTTCACTCTTCTTTTGGGATTTTTACATTTAATATATATACGCTTCAATATGATCAAAGCTGTTGTTGCAGAATGTTTGATCATTGCACACCTCTTGGCTCCACAAACTGAAGATGTGATAGAAAATTGACAAAGTATTTTATTTACTCCTAAAATACATATTTGCACAACAAGCTTTCATAATAAATACTTCTGGAAATAAAGGAGAAAAAAAAAAGACATGCCCTTTTCACATTAGTAGCTGCTTGTGTTCTTTATATTCAGGTCACGGCAACAACTAGAACTAACCATTTGGCTGGCAGCCTTTCATTTAATTCTGTTAAAGTGAATTTCCTCACATTTTCATCAGAGAAGAATTTACAGCAGACTGCAACCCAAACAGAATCAAAATCACAGCTTCCCCATCTGCTTATTGCTACCAATAACCTACATAGCAAATAATGTCCAGTTATCTTTAACAAAAATAAAAGACATTAAAAATGTTATGCCATTCTTGAAACACTCATAAAATAAACACACTTCACCCAATAGGTGAAAAGTTTTGCTAATCCATGGAGAAAATAAGTAGCTTATTTGTAATATAATATTTATATATTAATGTAATATAATATATGATTGTAATACAATTGCAAATTCTAAACAATACTTGTTTGCAGCCATTTCTCTTCCTATCCCCATTCAGAGGAGGTCCCAATCCCAATGCAGATTAAGAGCTTTTTTCCCTGAAAGAAAGGTAATGACAACACTTGAAGCCTGGACTTATTAACCAGGGCCATCTTCAAATGAAAGGTTGCAAAAACCCCCTACTCTTTCTCCATTTAAGTAAGCATCGTGCCAGCTCTGTCCATTACAAAATGCAAGACACTCTGGGCCAAATCATACTCTTACTAACACTGATGTAGCCTTGAAGAGCTCCACTGGCTTGGTTTTGTTAGTTCAAGATTCAGATGGATTCAAATGAAAGCAGAAGTTAACCCTTTTTTTTTTTCTTACAAAACATTTCTGTTACCTGCTCTGAACCAGATAAGTGCACTGCAGCACTGCTTAAACACCGTGCATCATTCCCAGAGCACGTGGGTGAGGGGAGAACACAAACACCACACTTAAACAGTGCAGGACAAGGTAAGGAAATTTTTAGATTGATTCAGATTCATTATATTTTAATTGTATATTCCAAGTATTGCTTTTAATTTGCATACTTGATGATGAGCAAAATTTACATGTTAAAAATCTCAAAGCACTATACCTTGGCACATATGCTAGAGAAACATGTCCTGCTCCCCTTGATAATTTTGGAAGCCTTGAGACCAAATCTGTGTACTTGCTGATGGTTTTCTGTATCTGTTTTTCAAGTAAACTCTAGCAGAGGCATCATCATCTTTACCAGCGTCTCAAGTTTATCTGGACAATATAAGTGTTTCACTCTTACAAAATGAAGAACTAAGTAACTGAGCTGAGGAAGCAACCAAATAAACAGGCAACAGGAGAACTCCATCACCCAGTAGCATTTAGTAAACCCATACAAGGAGAAGGGAAACTTGTTGAAATGAAGCTAAGCCATCTGGGTAGATTCTGTTTTATGTAAACCATTGGGTTTGATAGATAGAAAGTGACAGACCAAACAAGGTACATAATTTTAAGGCAAGGAAGTTTCATCTCAAAATTTTGAAGTTACCTTGCAGATGACTAAATGTATAACAACACATGGAATAAGAAAGCATCTAAGTGCCTATGTTTTACAGAAGGGAAAATGGAGCAGACCGCCTACAGCCATGCAGCACGGTAGTTGGCACAGCTGGGGTAAGAATCCAGCAGCTCAGGATTAAATCACTAGATCACAGATCCATACTTTTTTTTCTGAACTGCACAGGTGATGCTGAGCTAGAGTGTAATCTGAAAAGCTTTAAAGGGACAACTCATTTGTATAATTATCTGTTGGCTTGATATAAAAAAAAACCCAACAAAAAAAAAAAGCCCAGATGGTTACACCTAGATTTCAAAATGTAAGACAAAACCAAAACTTCGAACAGTCAGCTTTGTCTTTGATAATTATTAACTTAAGCGTGTACTCTTTAAGACTGCTTTGGAACTTAAGGTAAACTGAGGCGTATTCCCCATAAATTTGGGATTAACTTGAGAAAAAACCAGATGTTGTTTATCATTTTGTTTTCTCTGAAGATTACAAATAACATACAAAGATAAATTAAAATTTCATAATACTAAAGAGACAATTTTAAGATGAAGAAGAAGAAATGCTTACAGAAGAATAAGGTGAATGAAATAATATGTCTAGGATTTCACACACACGCGCACACAAAAGTGGAACTAAGCGAATAGAAATGGAGAGCTGCAACACAAACAGAAATCCCAGCCCAGAAAGGCCAAAGATCAAGCGTAGCTGTAGTTAAGAAAATTAATTAAAAATGCATCACAGAGAGTACTTTGCACAGAACACGACTTGAGGAAAGTAGACAAAAGGACACTGAAAAGAGCTGCATGAGAAACAGTTTGAGAATGAGAAACTTGGTATTATTACTAAGCCTGAAATGTTAATAGAAAGCAAAATAACATCTTTTCAGAATAGCACAGGCCATCCTTTGGCAACAGAAATACACAGTGATGCTTCTGAAATGCAGTGTAATACGAGTGCAGTGCAGAACTATGCAGCACCACTGAGAAATGCTAGTAGCTAATTCTCACAATATCAAGCTATAGAACATGGACACAAAATTTCAAAGTAGAAAAGGCTGCCCAACCCAACAAGAAATAATTCTGCAAAGCAAGTTCCCACCAGAAAACAAATACAAAATTATGGAAAAATACTAATAAAATGTGATTTTAAGAATAACAAAAAAGGAGGGGGCTTTTTTAAGAATAGCTTTAGATAGTGAAAAGGAGGCATTGCTTTAGATATTTTTGAAGCATGTTTGACTTAACTTATGCATTTCTGAAAGAAAATTTTAAAAATAAATTTACTGAAGCTCAAACCTTACCAAAATTAATTGGATATACAGTACATGTTTGTGTTTGTTTGTTTTTTTTCTCTTCATAATGACATAATTTAATGCTGAAACCCAAGTTGTAAAATGTCTCTTGAAGAGTGCTATAGGATGACACTATTTTTGGCTTGCCACTGATGTACTTGCTATCTTCTGTCAAGGTATTCCTATCTCTGTTTCTCCTCCTATTTATAATTAGCAAAACGGCACCTAAGTGAGTTCAGTGAACATTTTCTAAGTGCCAGTAACTAAAACCAGCACAACTGTACTCCAGGAAACTTGTACTCCCTGAAACAGAGCATAAAGTTGAAGAGTAGCTAAGATGAAAGCCAGCCTGCAACGAAGTGGACTTCAGCCAGTCCCAGAAGAAGGAAAGTCCAAAGGACCTATCCACGTCCAGACTCCAGCAAAGGTTAATCTGATCTGGTTTTACCTAACATACCACATTTCATTAGTTCATGAACCAGAGTTTTCCTGTTTCTCATGCAGCAGCTCCATCTGCTGTTCAAAAGAAAAGGTGGATTTTGCATCGAGACAACATTTACAGAATAAAAAGGAAACTGATTTGAATAATTTGAAATATCTCTGGAAAATTTCCAAATGCTTTCCCGGTCAGTCCTCCTGCATGAATGGCACCAACAGACAGCCCTTACTGACCTATGCAAACCAACTAACAGGAGTGAAAATGTTAGAGGAAATAGCAAACACATGAGCCTCAGGATTCTTCTCTTGTACACCTTCAGAACTAGTCTTATCACAGCAAACCCTTCACTACCTGCAGTCATTTAGTGCTGCATTGTCCAAAGGTAACATGTTACCAAATCACACTGGTGAAGTGCTGACAGTCACTTAACCCCACAGGTATTCACAAACTACAAGATGTTTATGGTGATTCTTAGTTACTTACAAGTGGTTTGAGTTGCACGAACATAAATTTAAGCTTATTATTCTGAAGATCAACTCAGTTGTCAAAAGCAGTTGTTTCTTTTAATGCAGTGCAGAGTCTCCAGGAATCAAACTTTCCACACTCTGCACTCCTTTACCAGGAGCACTATGGAGCATTCTGTCTGTAACACAACAGTTGTGGCAAGACCATATGGACCCACATCTTGTAAATTCAATCAAACGTGCTCTGAATCTTGTACAACTTAGTGATTCTTGGTCTGTGGTTACAACTGCTCTGTCTCTGCAAGAGTTTGGTAGCTTAGGGGGTGCACCTCAAATATGGTAGCTGCTGTAATTACTGAAACCTTCCAGCAACAACCCAGCTTCTGGGCAGCATTGCCAGAGCTATGTAATAATTAGCCAGCTGATGAGCTTTGGCTCACTGCTGGCCACAGGCACACTAGCTGACTTCACGGGAATCACGGGGCATACTATCAGTCTGCCTTCATTACCCGAGTCACCTTGGTTATTCATTACCCTCAGTGTCTCAGCCCTTGATGCAATGGCTAGGGGATTGAGCATCCTAATCATATTATTCTACATCAATTTGACTAGCTTCCTGGTTCCCCAGATTTCAGGGTGCACTTATTTTAATGTTTTTCTCCACTCCTATGGATATTGATACTTCTAAATTATTACAAAGTGAAACACGAGATTCTCACAAACCCGTTTTACTGTGTAATCTAGGCCACGGCACTGCAGAGCTGATCTCCTTCCAGCCCTGCCTGCTCCGGCCCCAGTTCACTCTCAGCACGACCTAGAGCCTGGCAGCCCCACAGCCCAGCCCCAAGCCCGGCCGGGGCAGTCGCGGGAGAGCTGAGCAAGGGAGTCACCCCAGCAACAGAAAGCACAGGCTTTGCCCGCACTCAGAATTCATTTCTGGGGACACGTAAAGAAAGAATAACCTTATATTCTTGTCTTTTGGAGTTTCTAATATGCCTACCCTTGGTTTAAAAAAGCAACATCAAAGACTTGATTCAGACCCTAATTACAACTTCTAAGGGAAAATCTTGTTCTATTGAATGCACTTGGGATTTACATATAGGTCAGTCATTTCTCCCTTTAATATGCATTCATAGTATTTGGAACAACAATCCACGGATACAGTAGTTTTCATCCATGTTGAAAATGTTGTCACATAATAGAGTATTATTTTACTAATTTATTCTCTCTTTTGTTCTTTCCATCTACAAGGGTTTTTTTAATGTCTCTGGCACTAATTTCCAGGTGCGATTCCCACATCCTGTTTCTCAACCCTTCCATGCAAAAGTTGCAGCAGCAGTGTAGCAGAGATTGCACGGACATGTTTTTACTAGTCATGTGTCTTTCAGATTCCCACATGGTATTTTTTTTGTCTCACGTAGCACTGGAAAGCCAATAAAATGCTGCAGTGCGTGGGATGCCCAGGAAACATACGGTATGAATGGTCATATTTGTTAAAGCAAAATAATTTGCTCTAATTCACCAATGCATCACCTTCATCTGTGTAAAGAGATGCAATCCTATAAAGATTTCCTTATGCACATTTACAGAGATTCGGAGGAACAATTACCCCATATACCGCAAGGGTAAGAATTACATTCCCTGCAAACATAAGGATTAATATCGAAAACTTCCAAGTGGGACGACAACAAATATTTTACACTGATTACTGGTGAACTTTAAAAAGTTAGTTAGTCTTTGACAAGAAATAAGGACGTAGGCTGCGGGCCCCAGCTGGCACCTGGCCGTGGGCAGCTCTCGAGTGGCACACAGAGGGTTACACCCCCCCCTGTTCCTCCTGGTTAAAACCCAAACCGACAGAAGCAACGAGCGGCAGAAAAAGCAGAAGGAGCGCTGGCCACCGGCGCGCGAGGCCGAGCCCGGCCGCGTGCAGCGCGGGCCCCTCCTGCAGGGCCGCGGGGCAACGGCCTGCCAGCCTCGCGCGCAGGCTCTCTGGGCGGCGCGCGAAGACTCCAACAGGTGGCTCCGTGGCGCAATGGATAGCGCATTGGACTTCTAGAGGGTGAAGGGATTCAAAGGTTCCGGGTTCGAGTCCCGGCGGAGTCGTGACTCCCATTTTTTCTCCTCCCTTGTGGCTAAATCCTTTTACCCCACTCATTCGTCCCTTACCTCAGCACCGGAGCAATCCGGTCGGCCGACCTGTAGGCTTCCCGCTGCCGTCAGCGAGGCTGTCCGGGCCCGCCTCCCAGCGTGCCTGACGGAGACCGCGGAAGGCTGGGAGCCGGCGGACAACGGCAGCAGCATCCACCGAGCGTGGCCGTGAACCGCCCGCCTCCGCTAGGCCCCAGCGACATGCAGCGAGAAAGGCGGAGGGCCGAGGACGGCCGCCGCGGTGGGCGTCCGTTCGCAGCAGGCCAGCGGGAGAGGGACTCTCCTCCTCCTCCTCCTCCTCCTCCTCCTCTCCGCCCCGCCGGCTGCCCTCAGGCAACGGCTGCTGCCCGCGCGCCTCAGTGCTCCCTGGCGGCGCGCGGCCGGGATGAAGCGCGCGGCCCTCCTCTTCCGCGCGCCGCAGCGGTTGGAAAGCGGGCGCGGAAACAAAGGCAGCGAGGAGAGCCCTGCGACACCGGCCGCTCCGGCTGCTTTGCCAGCGCCTGCAAACCAGCCTGCGGCTGCTCTTTGGCAGGGCCGAGGACTTTTTTTTCTGAATAATCTTTTGAAAGCGATTTTACTTGAAGAATAAGACTGTGCCTTTGCCGGAGCCGCTCCCGCGACAGCCCCCCCTCCTGCAGTCCCGCTTATTTCCAAGGGACAACACAAGCCCACAAAACGCAGCAGAGAAAACCGGAAGCATTTAACACTGAATTAATACCATCTTTTCTTCCTAAATTATACAAGCCTCCAGATAGAAGGAGACATTTTAATAACACCGATAAAAAACCACCTGGGTGGTAAAACCCAAACCAGTAGCAGCACTAAACAAACCTTGATTTTGCTCAGGACTTAATAAAAGTTAATCTGGTTTGTTATTTTATTCATTAATGATTTTATTCCACTTGTGGCTTTATTGATAATTATTTTTAATCCTGCACGTGTGACTACACCCTCTTTTTCAAACTATAATGTTAATGCTTTTACATTAAAGGAGAAATGCATGTAAATGAAAAATACCACCGCTGTCACCACTTTGCAGCAGCGACCCACTCAAGAATGCCATCTAGCTATAAAAAATACAGAGCCCTTCCCAGAAACATCAAACTTTCTCAGAATTTGCAGATAAATAGCAAACCCAAAACCTCTCTCTGCATTAGTCCCATAAAAGGCATCCGAATGATATGACAGAAGACAAATTGGTCCACCCTGTTCAGTCACTTCCAGCAAATGCATTTCACCAGATACTATTTCCATTTTGTTTTTCTATTTAAGGATAGCTCTGTAAGATTTGCTTAGTTCCTAATGAAAAACTTTGAAGGATGAAGCTTTTACACGTACGTGTTTGCACACTGCAAGCAGTATTTATATAATCAATACTTTAAAAATACATGTTCATTAAGGGCTACAGTCCAAAAGAAAAAGAGCAAATGACAGGTTGAAGGAGCAGGGAATTTGCTAGAGGTAAGCACAGGGACGGCTCTCCTGCAATACCAGCTGCATAACAAATTCGGATGTGAACACAAGTGGAAAGGTATAGCCACAATTCCATAAAGAATACGTATGAAGAGGGTTTTGAGGAAAATGTAACAGAACAATATATTCCTTCAAAATACATTAAGAAGATCAGGAGAAAATAAAATAAAATCGAGAATTATAGCAAGCAACATCAATTGGATAAATGCTGCTTGTTAAAAATTTACAGAGTAATAAAAAAAGAAAAAGCAAAGGCAAAGAGGCAGTCTAATAGTCAGTAATAATCCTTATATCTGACTGGATACGAAGAACTTATTTTGCCGTGAGGAGAGCTGAGCAGCAGAGCTCTGGGAGTTGAGCAGTCTCCATCCTTGTAAGTTTTCAAGACCTGATTGTATAAAGCCCTGAGCAACCTGGTCTAAGCCTGCTTTGAGCAGAAGGCTGGACAAGACAAGTTCTTGTGGTCCCTTCCAACCCACGTTTTGGCAGGATTCCAAATCTCAGCGAGACTTACCTAGGTAGGCTCCTGTGATAAAGACAGGACTTTTTAAAAATGAAGATATCAAAAATATTTTTACCACATGGAAAATAGCAATAAGACGACACCTTCTGTGTTAAGGAGACTAAGTTGACGGCAGATATTAAAGACCTCCCCAAAGAAGGATAAAGGAAGAAGTGTAAACAATGAGAGCATGACAGAGAAAAGTGACAAATAGTTTACTTCTGTTCCTAAACTAACCACCTACTAGTGGCAGCACACCAGCAACACCTCAGCCACTGCCAGCCCAATCCCTTTTCATTAGTCCTTTGGCTGCAACCTAGATGACTGTGAAGTCACTGGGCTGTGCAACCATTGGATAGTCTCTGCCCCAAGGGCAGGAAGAAAAAGGAATACTGGCAAAAACAAAGAAAGCATAAAGAAACAGGAAAAAGGAGTTATTACTGTTCATACAAAACATTCCAGTGACATCCAAAACAGCAACATGTGTGCATATATATATAAATAAAACATGGTACCTACAGCCCTTTAATCTTGGGGAAATTCCTTCTTAATAATGTTCTATGACAGTAAGACAATTACAAACTAACACAAATACTTCTGGCAGCTGTTAAAGGAAAATATTTTTTGCAACTGATAGGCAAAATTTCTCAAAACGATGCCAGCATTTCACAAATAATTTTTTATTGTATTTGGAGTATTTTCAGAGAAATCTGATATAAAGCCGGACAATCACATGGTGCATTTTTCTTTTACTCTCTCCCCAGCAACTTAAACTTTGTCATTTTCAATCAAATTTAATTGAAAGTTAGAGGAGTCCAAAATACTACCTGCCTATGCATTTATGAAAATTGGTGTTTTAGAAAAGGTACACTAACTAGTGCCTTCACTAAAAGAGGCTGAAGAACAAGCTCTAGCAACAGCTGACTGGCAAGCTGGGAAACACAACCTGCAGGTCCCACCCTGCAGCCCAGCAAACACTGTCCAGTACATCTCGCCTCTTGCTCCCACATAACATGGGCACTTGCTGGGCACAATATGCGGCAAAACAGAAAACATGGGAAAAATCAAATTAAGGCAAAAGATGGAGAACATAACCCAATCCCTAACTAGCTATGCTGTACGTGAAGTAACTTCTCTTAACTAGCTGCTGAGGAAGCTGAGCAACAGACAGAGTTGGTGTTTGCTGTGTAACAACAAAGCTTATGTTTCTCTTTTTAATGTTTTTTTTTCAGAGTTGTACATTGCTTTTGCAAAGTTGCACCTGAACATCCCAGGCTGTAACAGGACTGAGGGACATGGTTTAGCGGTGGACTTGGCAGTTGTGGGTTAACGGTTGGACTTGATCTTAAAGATCTTTTCCAACCAAAACAATTCTATGACAACTACTGCGGTGCCTTGCTTTCTCTCATCAGTGTTAATTATTTTTTTTTTTTGGTGCTTCCACATCTTATCCAGTTCTACTTGTGTGTGTTTGATATTTCCCAACAAATTCACTTTACTTTGCACACTGTTCATCTCCAGGCAGTCAAGAGATTTTAAGGACTCTAGATTCCCATCTGTTTCTGGTAGCAAAACATCATGGTCAACTTCAGAAGAATATAAAAAGAAACCAACAACAAAACAACCAGAGGAAAAATTCTTGCAAGCTTCAGTTGGGTGATCTACATAAACCATAATGCTTATTTACTTTTAGCTACTTCAAGCATAAATAGCTAATCCTTAAAGAAACAGAAAACTTTTCATTCTCAGTAGTAGAAAAAAATCATGGTTAAACATTTGTCAATGAAAAGAAGCATAGTTTAAGATCTGCAATCTTTAAAATTCAGTATTCATATAATAAGAAAACAATCAACGTCACTGGCCCTGATAATCACTTCTACATCTTTCTCACCCAATCCACCTCAATGTAGGGACAGTTTTCCTGCTATTATCCATCCTTCTTTTCTGCTACCTAAGGGCAGTACCTGAGTTACACTAACTGTAACAGCAACAGAACAACCAGGTCATCAGAAACAACCAAACACCACAACAGCTGCGTCAATCATAGGAGGTTATGAACAGTCACTAAAGGGGAACTGAGCTGATGCCATCTCTGGTTCTGTAATGGCAGCAGAGGTCTTCCAAACTCACTCTAGTCATTTACCTGAAGAACTATTCCAAGTCAGCTACCAGAACACAATCTGCACACTACACCCTCGACAATGGACCCTGCTGTCAAGTTATTTCCAAAAAGATCATTAAACAATTATCAAATGGCAAAAAATAATAAAAGCAATATATGACTGAATGTTGAAAGTATATATAATACATACATTATTTATTAAACACTATGCAATGTATATCTCATTTATTATTTGCTTTTGTTTATTTATAAATTCTATATATATAATTTATATTAGTATGTATATTTAAAATTATATGTGTATATGCTGAATTCCAGCACATTTTCAATCCCATCATGGTTGGTGTTGAACTAAACCCTTCACAGCCAAACTATTTCTCAATACTTGCTATTACAGAATTGGCCAGCAGCACCTCTGACAAAACATGGAAAAATGTGTTCTGGCAAATAACGGGTGCCAAGGTGCATCACACACACAACTTTAAACTGAATTTAATATTTCATTGATGTGAAGACTGAAGTCTGAAAAGATGGCAATCCGTGCAGTTGGATTTCGTGCTCAGATTTAACAATATGCTTTCATGTAACTGGCTTTTTACATAAACATCAATTTAAATAAAATTCATTTTAATAGCTAATTTCAATTTAGATACCTGATAATTTGATAAAGCTCCCTGCCAAGTTCTAATTGCAAGGAATTCCCTAAACTTCAATTTGCACATAACCTGCAACCTTAAAAAAGAAAACACCACAACCAAAGCATTCTGTGAAAAGTTTTATAACAAATAAGTTGTTCCATCGTGTTTTTTTTCTTCAAGTCTTAATTGTGAAATTTCTTCTTCTTCCGATTCCTCTTCCCTGCTGCAAAAGCTGCTTTTTCACTCATGATCTCCTGATACTTCTTTTTATTATATCTGAACAAAATAGATAATTTACTTTTAAGCATGGTAAACCAAAGTTGAAGAAAAGATAACATGGAAAATACTCTACATATAAGTTGCCAAACTGAGTTGTCTCGTGTTTTCTGAATCAAGTTTCTTTAATTTTATACCCTTATGTGTAGGTAAAGGCAAATCAGCACTTGGATTAATGATTAATGCAGGTAAATTATTAAATTTTTTTTACATTTCCTTTGAAAGTAAGTCTGATTGAAGAATCATTAATTTTTGCATAACCCAGGGATTCTTCATTGTGTATGCTATCATATTTTGTACATTTTTGCTAAACCACTGCTACTGCTCGTAGTGCGAAAATGCATCAATTTTGACAATACTATGGACAAATTATTCTCATTTTTATACTACCTTCTCAGCAAACTCGAGCTAATCAACCTTACTCTAGTCAAGATTGAAAACTCAGATGAGATTAACACTAAACAATGAATGGGACATACTGAAAATGAGTTGCTAGCTCCTTTAACACAGATTATTGTGTCCCTGTACCAATTACCACAGAGGATCACTGCACACTGAGCAGTACTGACACTTTTAATTGCAACACTGAAACCTGACAAATACCTGCACTAATGCTAAAGCATCTGGTTAAAGCCCTTAATTAGCCACAACATAAATTAACTGATCAAATTTCAAATACTGATTTTTTAAAAATAGCTTTTAATAAATACCCTATAAATTGGGTCAAGCCAGAAGACTAGTTCAGCAGCTAGACTAACGTGCCTTCCCAACATTAATGATTAATTTACAAGCCTGACATTAACCCTGTAATGCCAAACTATGTACTACTACCAAAACAGCATACTATGTGTAAAAAAAAAAGTCCAGATAAACATCATGTAATAATCAATATCAGAATGGATTAACTAAAGGATCTACTCCAGAAGTTGTAGGTTAGGCAGACATTAATCCAATCATATTCTTCAAGTAAGACTTCTAGCACAATTTTGATTCCTATGACATGTGGCAGACTGACATGTTTATAAAATAAAATCCTATCAACTTTCATAGAATTACAGTCAGCACTTTTCTACCAATTATGCCATGAAAAATTAATCAGTCTTTAAACAACAAAAATAAGGGCATGCATACACGTCAATCACTCGTTGAAAGCCCTCAGATTTTAGCGTAAGCCTGTGCACTCACTCATTTTAGAAGTGAACCAGATTAGGGCTGATACGTTTTTACAACACTGACATTATTTTAAGAGTGGCTGCCAACAGTGATAACACAGCTTGGATAAAACCCTTAATCTTCAGAAAATACAGTGTCTCAGTCTAATTACCTTCTGACTCTTAGATCTGCTCAATGGCAGTGCTGATGAAATGTCAAAACAGACTAAAAAGTTTCCTTTCAAGTATAGAAAACCCACGCAAGATGAATAAAAACTACAAAAAAGTTATATAGCTAAAAATAATCCTCTCTTACGTAGGTTATTAAAATTACAAAACCATTTTAAATACCTTCTAAACTCAGAATCTGCAAGAAGCTCTTCAACAATTGTTCTCTTCCTTTGCTTCTTAGGGATTCGACTATGGTAAAAGTCTATGGGAGAATCAACCACAGTTCCAACCTAGGAAACAGAAATGAAAACATTCCTACTGTACAGCAAGACGTTATTTTGACCCCACTTTTTTTTTTTAAATCCTGAGCAACAAGTGTAAAGACACCTACAGAGAAGATCAGAATGAGATCTTAAGAAAGTACAAAATAACAAAAGAATTAAGCAATGTTTTGTATGCAGACACTTCTTTGTCTCATTTGGTGCCCTCATCAGCATCTGAGCTTTAAGACTGTACAATTTTCAGCACTGGAGTGTGGCATCAATGCTTGCATTCATAAAAGAAATCTAGTTCTTAACTTTTAAATACTTTCCCAAGGAGGGAAAGGAAACCTTATGACCATCTTAACTCTTTCCCATCTCTGTCATTGTGGTGGCTTTGCTAGATGGCCACCCAGAAGCTAATCCAGCTCTAATACAAGGGCTTCATCCTGAAATGCATCACATATCTTCCAGCCAGCACATCAGCCAGTTCTGATGATTCAGGGTAGTAGTGGAGATACATGGAATACATGTTTCATGTAGTCAAAAAAAAAGATCTGCATAGATACCATTAGGCATCTAAGTTTTTCCATGCCCAGAAACCTGAAGACATACAAGACCCACCTTTTAGAGTGAAGTGGCAGTATTTTGACAAGTGCAAACAATTTCCTTAAACAGGTGTTCAGTAGATGGAAGCCTATTTCTATAGTTTCTGCAGTAAATTATTTGATTCATGCAAACCAAAAAGCTGAGAGCTACAGTGGCAGAAATTATGGCTGATCACAGAGTTAGCAGTCTCCATTCAAGCTGTATTAGTTACTAAGAAAATAAATGCTAATTATTTTCTACACACTTGTTTAAAAAGGCTACTACTTTTAAAAAGCAGTCCACTACTAGTTCAGAATACAGATTAAGTCAGATATTTTATTCACTACCATGAGATCATCAGAAATTAAAAAAAAACAACATATACATATACATAATACAGAGTTAAGCAGTTGGAAACTATAGCCAAGTAATCAAAATACTTTAATAATTAAGCTATGAAATTAAATCAACATAGAGGCTACCTAAAAAATAGGCAGGGAATAAGAATAGGTGTTAAAAACTTCAGCACAAATACACTTTCTGCCTTACCTGGAAGTACTTGGGTAGACCATCTCTATCATTCTTCTTATAAAAGTGCTTAGGGTCCAACGAAGCTCTCATCTTCAAAACTTTAAGATCATTTTTCAGTTCACTTGTGAGTTCTGGGGCTTTCATTCCAAACCAACCATCACCTGTTGTTTTCTGTCGCTCTGCCTAGAATGCAATACCAAGAATAATAAATCTGCATTTGGCAACCAGAACAGGATAAAGTGGGGAGCTTTTGCCTCCAAAGGATGGATAAAGTATATAAAGCAAAGCTCTGTACCTTTACTTTAAAAAGCTTATTTTATGAGCTTTATAATACAAAGGTCATTGCCACTGTATTAATGACAGATTTGTATCATCTGAGCACACTATCTTTCACTTCACTTCAGTATCCTGGTGACTAAAAGGATGGCTTTTCAGTCGGGGAAGACACAAAACTGCAGTTCATCACTCCACTTCCAGTGAGGTCTGTATACACACACAGTCCCAGCACAGGGCTTTCTACCAAAGCTTGTTTTGTTATTTGAGGCATTGTCTCTGTTTAGCCTGTATCCAGGGCTAAACTACAGCAGCTGCTCTATCACCCGATGATCCCTCCCTGGCAAAGAGGAGGAATCGGACAAAGGACAGGAGGCCCATGGATTGAAATGAGAAGAGATTTAATGAAACAGCAAAGCTAATGCCAGTATAAAGTATACAAAGTTATACTCAGCCCAGAAAATGTATAGTGGTCACAACAATCAGGAAGGTAGGCCTCAGGAGCAGGAAAAGGATCATGGTCAGGAGGAGCCCAAGCAGGAGGCCCCCTCCCCCACCCCCAGCAAACTTTCCCCTTTATACTAAGCATGGCTTATCATCCGGGATACATCTGATAGCCAGCTTGGGTCAGCTGACTCTGCTGCCTCTAAACTGCTAATGGCCTGCAGACCATGGCAGGCCTATGGTGCTGTCCCAGTGAAACCAAGACAGGCATTATCAGCTCTTCACTTACCCTGCGCTGTTTCTTTAGCTGGTGAAGCGACTCCCTGAAGGGTGGGACACATTCCTTTTTTTCAAAATCTGGAGTTATTATACTCTTCTCCAAGAGCTGTAAGCATTTTTTTCAACGTTAGACAGTCATGTCACTAATAGAAATTTTACCGCCTAACGGTATTTACAGAACCTGCTAAAGGAATCACGCAGAATCTAAGCACGCATTATAAATGTAACACTTGAGCTTCTCTGGTCCACAACAAAAGTGGCAGGAATCTTTAAAACAGAATCCTAGGCAACAACAGAAAGCAGCTCGCTAGTTCTGGAAGAAGTGAGATGGCAAATGCTCTAGAATAAAGAGGCTAAGAAAAGTGTCTCAATTAAAATAATACATTGCCTTTACCTCAAAGGATGCTTTTGAAATAAAACTGCTAGTTCCCTATGAGGGAGAGTATAAACCTTAATTTACTTAAATTCAATCTTGCTATGGACTAAGTATCGTTAGCTCATGTACCATTAGGTGTAACCACAGGCACTAAAATCAAATGCAAATCCACACTCTGATCAGAAAGTATAGAAGTTCTCAGCAAGTCATAAACCAGGATACTACTTTAAAAAAAGAGTAAACCAACCTTATTAAATTAACATATTTGTGCTACTGTAGTCAGAGGCAACTACATTACCTGGTCCTTCTTTTTCTCCTTCAGTTGTTTAATTGCACCTGACGTAGGCTTCTGGTTTTTTGCATCAAAACTAATATATAAACCTCCAAGCTTCTTGATATTCAAACCGGGGTCTATGCTGCTGGAAAGATGTAAACTAGAAGAGAAATAGTTAATTATTAGAATATTGTAACAAGCATGCAGCTAAACCTTCTACTGTCCTCTGAGAAAGAGAAACAAAAAAATATTTTTCTTATTCTTCCCACTTTCAGTTCTGCAATGACTTTAAGTCTTGGTATCTCGAAGAAATCAATCATTTAGAGGTGACAGAAGATGGAGGGGGGAATATCATGCCACTACATGAAGTGAGAGTTGATTAAACAATACCTGTGGAATCACTCCCATAAATCTTTCATATTAACTCTAATGCTGTATTATCATCTTAGATATCACTATATTCTATAAAACTGAATTCTTAAGTCACTTAACCTTGCCAAAAGAACTCATGGCCAGCATCCGTCTTCTACACATTGAGAAGCTTGCGAGCGAAAGAGAAAAACCCACAAAAGCACAAACATATGGGTGGTAAAAATATTTTCAATTCTTACTGAAAAGTATGAAGGAATTTGAAGTCATCATAGACATGTTTAAGTCCCTGCCTGTAAACCAGTACTAGGAATATTTCCAGTAAACATTTCAAAGCCAGTATGTTTCACTTTTTGTTCATTACTTCATTCAGGCAGCTGAAGGAATGTATCCACCATGCATGATGTCGGACTCAAAAGGAGGTTTTTGATGCCAAGAACGCTTAAAAGCTGTGAAGTATTATGAAAAAATATAGTAGTATCTAAAGACATACAACAGATATTTATTGTAGCTTGAATACTTATTAATGCAAGTCCTTTACAACTTTCTATTAAACTGCAATGCACCTCCTATAATGCCTTTAAACTGAATTCTTGGGTAAGTTTTTCTAAGACTTCTGGCCTACCTGAATATTGTCAGACTTATTTATTCAACCTCAAGAGAGTATTATGCTTTAAACATATAGAGTACATAAAGGGATTTTAGCAGGAGCTGGACTGCAAGAGTTCGAAAGGTCACATCCAACATAATTTATTCTCTGATTCTATGCTGGGCTGATTTCATGTTAAGTGTCACCATCCCATACTACAAGAATTGAAAACATAAAAGTATATGCAACTCTTTAGAATTAAAAAGCATGAGCTAATTAGGTAACGTATAAGGATTCTACAGGACTTTTTGTTCATTTTTTTAGTTTGGATATAAGTAACAATCAGCACACATGTGACCCGAATAAGCCATTATGTCAGCCTGACCAATTTAACCCAGTTTCACATTTTGTTTTTTAAGCCAAACACATACAAGGCCTCCGGATGCCTAAATATTTTCAAGAGTTCTGTTCTGCTATATATGAAACTGAAAAAATCCAAGACCTTATTTTATGGGCTATATTTGTATTTTATAATCTGTGCAACCCCCCTTTTCACATCAATGGCTTACGTGATTAGACTGTGCCCTCATTTATTCCATGGCATTTAGCACTTGATGTACACATCCTATGCATGTGCTTGAATGTATGGCAGCCTTGACTTATTCCCAGAAAAGATACTTACACATCAATCTTATTTTTCAACAAATCATCATCTTCATCTTTCTCATCTTCATCTATGAATTCCTCTCCATCTTCTTCCAAATCTGAGGATTCTTCACCTTTTTCACTTTCTTCATGCTTACTTTCAGCATCACTATCTTGGTCTACCTGATCTAAATAATACTTTTGGCTAGAACTCATGCCAGGCTCAGTATCAATTACAAAAAGCCCTTCAGCATGCTGCAAACTGTTTTTTTTTTTGTTGGGGGAAGAAGTCCTCTCATCTGCCTCTTTAGAACACAGATTCTCTTCAACTGTATCTATGTTCTCCAGATCACTATTTTCAGATTCATCACTTTCATCTTTGCTCAGAAACAATTCAAGAGAATCATTTTCAGTGCCTGATCTTTCACTGCTGTGGGATGCACGTTCAGCATATTCTCCTGTTTTGTCTTCACCACTGTTCACACTGATCTCAAGCATCCTGCACCTACCAACATTATCAGTTCTTTGTGCAACAGCTGTGTCCTTTTGTGGGCTGTTCACCGCACGAGCTTGCTCAGCCCTTCTTAACTTATCAGTATGGGTGAAAAACTGCTGTGCATCTGTCTCTGCTCTTTTGCATTCTGGAATTTTTTTACTTTCATTCGGTGTTATTTGCCCTTGGGATTCTAAAAATTGTTTAGGACTCATGCAATCAGTCAAAGACAGACTCATACGCTCTAATTTCCTCTCCCTCACAGGTATTTTACTGGGTTCTTCTTGTATTTGGTCACATGCTTCCTCTGAGTCATCTACCCCAACAGACTGTGTCATTTTTTTTGCTTTTTTCCCAGGTGATTCAGTGTCACTCTGTTTCATTTTTGTAAGACTCCTGGGTGTCACATCATTCAAAACATCTTCTTTCGCATCTTCGCTCCAGCCTGCATCGGCAGATTCGGAAGAACATTTACTTTTAGGTGAACTGGGTTCCTTATTATCCTCAGTAACAGACAAAATATCTTCTGTGACAGAGACAAGTTCTGCAGCAGGTCTACAATCAGAAATTATTACTGGCTCAGACTTAACGGTGTCCTCAATTATATTCTCATTTTCTGAAACAATTATGGTCCCTTTCTCAGTCTCCTTAGTATTTTCTGCTTGTGATTTCATTTGCATGCTCCTAGTAATTCGTTTGGTAGCGATGGATGGTTCCACATGAGAACTTAAGTAGCATGACTCTGCATCAGAAATATCTTCACTCTGGGCTTCATGAACTCTACGTGGCTGCAACATCTTTTTCCTTTGCTTGCTTCTTGTAGTTCTGGCAACATTAGGTGTCCGGGCACCAGAAACAGCAGAGGAACAAGACTCAGCTTCAGAGACATCATCTTCATCCACAATCCTGCTTAACTTACTTAGAAAATCTGTCTTGTCATGTTTTTTTTTGTCAGGAGAATCCGGTTGATAAGGAACTACAATTTGTCGTCGTCTCGTTACTCTTACAAACAAAGGTGTTTGAAGACCAGACACAGCAGAGCAGTTTGATTCTGTCTCTGACACATCCCCCTCAGCTTGTGGTTCAACAACCGATTGTGCTGAATACACAGTTGTGTTATCACTTCTAGGAATTTGTATTTCTAAGTTATTACTGACATCTGACTTTGTTTCTGCACCTTCCAACTCTTTAGACTGAGATTCCTGAATGATCTCTGGCTTACGAATTGATTTAGTTCTTCTAGTCATCCTCACGGACACAGGAGTACTGATTTCAGCAGATGCCATCTAGAAAAGGAGTATAAAAAGACGTGCTATTGACAGATAAAAATAACCCCCAAAAAAGCATGCTATACAAATCACTAACGATCTTCTTAAGCAAAACTATTCAAGGTGACAACATATTGCATGTCTCTGTGTAGCCCTATCTAGGTGGAAGAAGCGCTAACAAACCATCCCTTGCTTTTCTGCTTCTCTCCTGTCTTTTGGTCATGGATGGAGATGAAATACAAACATCCCTTAAGAAATATAAGCAAACACATTAAAAATTATAACCAAGTATCTTCTAATTCTATGAAGTTCTGTCAAGCTGTCATGGGAAGCAAATCCAGAGGGGATGTTCAGAAAAAGATTTGCTCAACTGTTAAACACCGAAGCCTAGCAACTGGCAGAATGTGCCCCAACCCAAAATGGTTTCTGTAACTAATCTTCGCAGTTTTAGGTACAGCCTCACAGTACCTGCAGCACCAAGTATAATACGCTTCTTTAACAACGCATCTAATTTACCTGAAGGGCAATTCAAAGTTTTGGAAAGAAAAAATGCTCCGCAACAGCAGGATCTTCCCAAAACACATAACCTTGAATCAACACAACCTATGCCACCAAAAGGATCACTATTTACGTGTTTGCATGGCTAGTGGAAAAAAACCCCAGTGAAATACTAAAATAACGGCAGTGCAAATGAAAAAAACAAAACCAAAAAAAAAGACGAAAAAAGCAAACCAACCCAAAAAAACATAAAACAAACAAAACCAAACGAACAAAGGAACCCAACGAACCAAAAATGAAGCCTAAGCTTTAGCTCGCGAGGTTAAGGGCTGCACCACCTCCCAGGGCTGCAGACGCCGAGGGGAGGCGGTGGCGGGACCGGCCGCGGCGCAGCCCGCAGGGCCCGGCTGTGGCAGCGCGTCCTCGCAGCACGGACGGGAACCGCGGCGGACGGCACACCGCCGTCGCTGCCCCCAGCCCAGGCTACACAGCTACGGCCACCGAGCCCCACAGAGCCGGCGGGCTCCAGACGCCGGGGGCCCCGCGGCCCGGCCGCGTGTGAAGATGGCTGCCGCGGGACCGCCCCGCATGGCGGATGGGGTCAGGTTGCCCGCGCCCCGCCGCCTTCCCCGCTCCTCTCACCTCCGCCACGCCGGGGGGCTCGGGCCCGAGCCCGGAGGGGCTGCCACCGCCGCCCCCGGCCCGCGCTCCATGCTCCCTGCTCCGCGCTGCCGCCCGCCTGGTGGCCACCATCTTGCCGGCCGCGCGTGCCCGCCCCTTCCGCCTGCCCTTCCTGCGGAAGCTGCGCGGCCCCGCCCCTTAGCCCCGGATGGAGCGGCACGCCCCCCACGCGGTCCGGGGATGAGAGGGTCCCGCAGCGCCCCTCCGGTGCCCCCGCGTTATTTACACGGGGTAAAATACCCTTGGGAGATGACGAGAATTCGTCCAAGCACAGATTAAAACCTACAAGAATTCAAAATTTTAATTCAAACTCCCACTTGTCTGGAGGAAGGCAAGCGCCCTGCGCCCGGGGACACAGAGCAGGCCCAGGAACTAACCCCAGGAAACGTTACACTGCCGGGGACTAGAAAAATAAAGTTACCATGTCTCCAAGGGTACTTCTCTACAGCAAGCAAACTGTTAGCAGTTACAGAACGAAATAATTATCCCATTAGAGCAGCATATACATTATTTTAACACAATTGTTTTGTAGCATTCCAATTCATAAAACTGAGCACATGTGCAAGTCTAATACCATACAGAACATCAACAGCCAAACAGGGAATCAAAAGTTACAGGTAATGGTTCATTGTCATCAGCACACAACTCAAAGCTGTCAAGGAAGTTTAAAATGAAGCTCGTGTAACTCTGATACACACTGACCCCATGTTAAAAAGACTAGATGTTGATTAGAAGAAAAAATTCAAACTTTTATCGATTGGTTACTTGTTCCAGCTTCCCATCTCTCAGTTAGCAAAAGAACTGAAGTAGTTCAGGAGAACTCCCCTGTATTTGCCACCTACAGATGAGATATTTGAGGACACAAATGGTATCTTGAAAAAGACTAACTTAGTGGAATGGATTCTAGGAAGGACGCTCTAGAAACTACCTACAGACATTCAAATTCTACTAGGTGCCTACAGGACAGAATTTGAAAGATGTTGGTGAAAATTCATTCCCTTACAATCCAAACCTCCCAACTATGTACAACTAAATTAATGAGTACTACTAGTGTGAAGTCCTGCTCCTGCCTGAAATCAAAAGGAAAAAGACTGTTTTAGACACTCAGTATCCAGCTCCTGCTGAACAACTAGTTGAGCTTTTGATATCTGTTCTGATTTAAAGGCCAAGGAAATTAAAAGGCCTTTGCAATATAAAGACTACCTTAAACCAGAAGCTCTGCCTAGCTGCAGCAATCTCTAGGATTCAGGAGTCAGTGTGCTGAGCTACTGCCAAACAGAAACACACCTAACTTTAAGCTAACTCTTCTTTGTATAATTTCTGAATGGCATTCAAGGAACAAAGTTTCCTAGGCAACTCCAGAAGCTGTCATCAGTTTTATACAATCCTATACTGAACAGCTGCAACATTTACTAACTGTTCTGAATTAGCTGATTCTGACTGTGTAGTTCACAAGTATCAGGAAAAAGATCCAAACAAACAAACAAGCCACAGTTAAGAAGACCGGTACAACTCAATTTTTCAATAACAGATTTTTTCATCACTTGTTTTCAATTCTTGTTTTAAACATTCATACAATAATACATTTTCTATTTCAAACAGTAAAGATGACATCATACTTGTGCAAACACTAAACAAAGCATATTGAGGCACAAAGAAGCCAGAAGGAATTCAAGTAGCTGTCAAAGTTGTTTGGAAGATGCATTTTTTTTCTAAATAGAGATTTTTTACACTATAATAAAAATAAACCAATTTTCCCATTTGGATAAACAGCTGACTTGCCTATATATACATACCAGGTAGTAAGATACCAGTTTCATTTTGGGATAATTTTTCATAAAAGATGACAATTTTCTATAAAAACTAGTCCTTGAATGCTTGAAATCTATGTACCTACCAGGTAAGTAACTATTATTTAAGAGAAATTAATTTATTTTTTTTAAATAAAAATATATAAGTTTCTCTAAACTACCTAATGGCAGCTAAAATATAACAATAATTTTACAGTGAACTGGTCACACAAAGAAAAATATTTTAAACTGGCTTTCTATATATAATTTCAATTAAAACCAAACCCAAAATATTTTATATTTTAAATGAACTGGTCAATAGGTCAAGAAAGAAAAATAGTATTAGAACAGTGCAGACACTCCTGCTGACATCACACTGAATAATTACAACTTTTGGTCTTTATTACAAATGCTGTAAAAGTGTTTCTGTGAGAAAAGCCATGTTCCCCTCATCCCCAAGAAACTAAAACAGTAAGCCACTTAAAAAAAAAAAAGAAAGAAAATGGTTTAAGAGACATTTCTTTTTGCTTGCATGATATAGCCTTTGGACTTGATAATTCCTCTGCTTTTAACAATGACTGAATATCGGAGAAGCCATAAAGGAATCCACTCGTGTGCTTTCGTGTTCTGGATGCTTTCCTGAAGAACTTCTTGGAAACTTGCTTCACAAAGTAATTCTGAAGTTAAAAAGGGATATTTATGCTTTAAATAATGTCATATAAAGAGCTGCAAAAAGCAACACTTACTAAGAGAAGCCTTTTCATACAGTCAAAAATCTTAAGCAGTGCCAGATACTCCACAGGTCCACTCTTCCAGAATGCACACAGGGTAAAAGCAGCTGGATACTGCAGAAGAAGTCTTCATAACACTTTTTTTTTTTATTTAAACATTGAATATTTCCCAAAAAACTAATTAACTGAGATTTTTACAATATCAAGTGGAGTTGATCAGCAGAACCATTAGCAGGAAAAAAAATGGTAATTCAATTTGAGAAGCTCACTAGACAAACCAGAGGTGAGTAAAGCATAAGGCTGAAATCAGGAAGGTGCTGAGCATTCTCAGTTCTCTGCCATCACTGGCAGCTCAACATTTATAGCGTCTCCCGTAACTGGGCTCATAATAACCACAAGCCCAGAAAGGTTTAAGAAAAATGGGCTTAAATGCCACAAAGCAGAAAAAGAAGGCAAGTACAAATCCTTCTAGTTTCTTCTGTAAAGTCAGTCAAGGGAACAAACTCTTTGATAAAGAGAGTTCCCCAAAGGTAAGTCTCAATACTCTTCAGCTGACCATTATAGAAAAGTTAAGCTTAGCGAACAATGCATAAGGGAATCACAACTTGCTCTCCAAATCCTCTTCACCTTTTCACAACTCTCAATAGAGAATACTTATTAAATTGCAGGTCTCACTTTGGACTTCACGGGACATGGGCACCATCAGATTGAATGGCCATTCACCTTTGATGCTGCCAGAAGAGAGCTGGTGCACGCTCAAGCACTGATGATCAGGAGTTGTAAAAGCGGTACTGTAAGTCATGTACTACCTACATAGCAGTTCTTAGACTTTTTTTCCCTTGGACAGGGTATGTGTGGGTGTGTGTATAGGAAGAAAGGAGAAAGAAGTCAAACTATGATCATCCTTGATAGTTGGTCATGAGGAAGAAGGTAGGGAAGGAATGAGATAAATATTGTTTAAGACTTCTCACTTACAATTCCAGCAAAATATTTAAAGTGTCATTGTAGTGAAGAAGATTAGATGATGTTTGAGAGAAACTAATAACCCAGAATGTTCTAGGGAGCTGGTAACTCAGTTCTAGAATCTGAATGAACACCTCCAAGTCCTCCAATCACTTAGTAAATGAATCACTGCACAAAACAAGTAAAGAATTTATACTAACTCTTTTTGTAATAGTGCTCACAAGTTATAACTTTGAAAGAATCCTGCTTCAAGTGTAATAATTTCAGGTGTAATAATCAAGTGTAATAATGTCTAACATTACCAAACTGATCAAAAATCAACTGACCATAAACATTTCTATGCAAGCTATTTTACAGACAAGTTCTAGTCAAGTGGACTTTCATTTGTGATTTCCTGGCTGTCAGCAATACAGCTGTCATTTAATTCTATGTTTTCTGGAAATAAATTTTTTTTTTAATATATGCAGTACAAACTTCTCAGTGGTTTGTTTGTTTGTTTTCTCCAATAACAATAATTTCAAGAAGCTATCGAAGGCTGCCTTTCCCCCCCTTGCTTGATATAAAAGTGAGAACTTAACAGAAATATTCTGTAGAGGAGAAACTTTTAGAATCCTTTGTTCAGGATTCAAATGTAATGAACTTTGAAGTTGAGAGAAATATTATTCCCGATTATTGTACCGAATAAATGCATTCAGAAGTCTGTTATCTGGCAGTGTCTTACCTTTTGGGTCATTGTGAGTTAAGAGCTGTATGTCAAACTGTTTTGCAAATGCTGTGAGATCAGGTGGCATCACACAACAGGAAGCTAGGTTCACCTGATTACTACTTGGTTTCACCTGAAAGTACCAGAATACTTTTGTAAGAAAAAAAACCCCAACTTATTTTAGTGTTTTCCCCTTTGTCCTCTTACTACAAGAAAAATGTTGCTTTGAACAATTTGCCTTTGGACACTGTTTTGAGGTCTGAACAAGGCTAATTAGGAAAGGAATAATTCCTTGTGATGCTGAACAGGCAACTCCTATACGTGCAACTCCCTGCAGCACAGAGCCCAAAACAAGAATAGGATTAACTTCAGGTGCTGCCACAGCAAGGTGAGTACTAGCCCATTCTGGCTTCTGGTCTGCTGTGCTTCCTAACCAGCAGCAGTTGGTTCCCCACCCACACCCCCCCCAGTGAAAAATCTTAAGAGGCATTAGTTTGAAAAGCACTTCAAATAGAAAAAAATCCAAATAAATGTTTGTAAAGGATATATAATTTGCAGCCTTTCATGCCTTCAGGTAAGTGGCTAAATCAGATTAAGTTAAAAGGAATGCTCTTCTGCTGACTCTGTCTGCTCATCACAAACTGCGTTCATGATCATCTTGCAGGTCATTAATTGCCTCAGTTATCCCTCTCTCAGTACACGCAACACAGCGAGGAGCACAGATCAGAACTCTGAGCAAGACCTCTCACACAGATACAGCATGTCCACACACCACAAGAAGTGCTCTAAATCTACAGGCTTGCATGGGCACATACTAATACAGACTTCCGTCACTCAAACGTTAAGAGGCAATTAGTCAAATTGGACAACAAAATATAATGCCACTTCATTCACAGCCTGTCTTTCTCAGTACATTTAAGCTTCGCATTCAAAAGGCATTTTTCCAAAAATGCTCAATTTATAAACACAGCTTAAAGTGAAAACAGCTATGTTTTCAGAGTCGCTGAAATAAATCTGAAGGTTTAAGAGTACTGTTTATACTTCTTCCTAAATAGAAAAGCATTCAAAACTCTATTAACCTCCAGTACTTCAAAGAATCTGCTACTGAACAGACCTGTGGTTTGCAGCCTTTGCTGCTCTGTGCCTAGGAACAGTGCAAAAGTGACAATCACACTGAGCACCCTCCACCTTGAACAACATTGCGACCACCCATGAGATGATGAAAGTACCATCAAATATTTTTGTACATAAGCTCATTTGTAAGAGACATTTTTAACACTGCAGCAGCCAATGAAACAAGTTACTCTGTCCTAGAAATGCTACAAGTACGAAGTTTGTTCTCACCTGTGCCCACAGATACAGCTGCTCTAACAGTGTTTTATCTAGGTCAGATGTACCTATGGCAACAATCTTTTTGTTCTGAACTAGATTTTCAAGTTCTTGCCAGTAAGGCTGCAAATACTCCAAGGAGAGGCTAGTTCCATCTTCAACGGGAGGTGGGGCAATAATGACTGAGTCTAACTGAGCAACTCCAAGGGCAGAACATGCTGTGGAAAAAGAACAGAGACACTGCAAAAATTTTTGTGAGATACAAACATAAGCAGCTTGACTCTTAAATTCAGCAAAGAACACCCCTGCTTCACTCTGTCAGCTTCCCATTCATCACTTGAAACACTGACTGTATCGGTACTCGAGCACAGTAAAACCATGTTTTTAGCAAAGAATCAAACCTACAGCTGAAGACCGTTTCAATTGTAGGTCTTCAGAAAAAAAAACAAAAACAAAACTACAACAAAAACTAACACCACACTAAAGAAAGTATGAAGTTTTTTTTTCACCTTTTCAATGTTAAAACTCTATTTTTCTCTGAAGACAGTGGTGACAATTCTTGATCCCTTCACTCTTAATTTCTTCCAAAATTTTTAACTTTCTCTCTAAACTATAACTCAAGTACAGAGCATGGACTAGAACTATTTTATATATGTGAGGAGTTAAGAAAAATGCACCCTGAATATGGAGATTTAAATTGCCAGAGAGAATCAGCAAGCCTTGGAGTTTCACTGAGCTTTATGAAGGATGCAAATCGCAAGGCCTCTTCTGAACAGCAAAAAGAATAAAACTAAGTAGCTAAATAAAATATTTTCTTCTAGACAAGGATTCTATTAACATACTTTTAACTAACAGTACTATAACTTACAATAGAGAGGCTAGTAACTGAGGTATCAATAGAAAAGAATGATATCTGGCCCTTTGTTCTTTGGCAACCCCTTATGCCCAACAATCCTCCAAAGTGGTAAAGTTCAGTGCTGCTCACAATCACTGCTATGTTTGGCTAACAGAACTTTATGTATCGGTACAGCCATTGTATTGTATTTTCAGTAAAATTTAACTACATCATCTGCTTGCAGCCTTGTTTTTGTTCCTGAATAATCTCTGAAATACTGTAGTTAGTAGCAAATGTTGACAACCGTATTAACAACTAACCACAACTGGTAAGAACTATTGTATCACTGTTAATTAAATGACACATGCCATTCACTTTTTTAAACAAGTTGTGTGTGGAAAACTTGCTCCTGCTTGGAGAAAGGAATCACATTTGAGTTTGTGAAACCAAGGTTACAGAATTTACTAAGTTTACTGACTGAAGTGTAAATAAACTTAATTACCTAAGTCTCTCAACAGGAATAGAGGATGTACTCGTGATGGTCCCTAAATACACCTCACAGGTAGAGAAGGTTCTAATTTCATTTCTAAATACTGAAGTACGAAAGAAACTCAAACTTCTGGTAGGGTTTCACACTTACCCAGGTCAACTGCATCTCTGATCGACGAAGAGTGAGATCCAATGAGGAAAAGTTTTGCTATTTTCAAAGAAACTAGAATCAATAACTAAAAAAGCCAGCTATTAACAAATATATAGTTATTTATGTTTGCTATATACACCACTTATGAGTTCTTGGATAAAGGGTTCTTCAAATGTACATCAATTACTTCAAGAATTGGGGAAAAAAAAAAGCTTCTGAAAGGTGACTGCCCAATAAAAACACACTCCTTTTAAATTTCTGAGTTGTTGTGCAGTCTCACAACAAAACACCATCCAGTTAGATGATCTAAATAAGCTGTAAAGCTAGAACTTAAACATCAAGACACTAAGCAATAACTGTAACCTGTATAAAAACCGCCCAAATGTAATAGTACAAACAGACCTCTTCACAATTTACTGAGACTCAAAATGTACTAGTGTTAGTTTGGTCTGCCTCCTTCAAGTTCATCATATTCAACCTGGAAAAAATATGCAAATAAATGCAGTTCCAATGCTGTTTCTTAATTGCAGTATTATCTGTAGTATTTTGCTTCAGAAAAGTCAAATATTCACAAAATACATTTAAAATGTCTTGGGGCGGATGCAAGTTAAACTAGAAAAGTGCCGACATGCTTTAAAACCCAAAATAAAAATTCACATCTTTCTTAGACAGCTTCTAGATTACCCCAAGTACAACAGTGTGCACTGATGTCATCTGACTTTGCAACTACAAAACACAGTGGAAAAAATACACATATATGAACATCCTATTAATCACTGCCTATGAAACCTTTTTAGGTCACCAGATTTATTTTTTTTAATTTTTTTTTTACTCCATTCTTACCTGATACTTTCAATTCATCCCTTTCTTCAGGATTTATTTTTTCTATAGCTTGATCTACAGCACATTCCAGAACCTCCAGTATTTCCTGTAGTAAATACATGAGACTTAGGAACAACTCATCAAGAGGAGACAGTAAGTTCCTGAAGAATGTTTCTAAGTAATAATAATAATTAAAAAAAAAAAAGTAGTTCACCTTTACATATGCTTTCTTTCAGCAAAGTGGAACAACCTGAAGTCTGTAAATGTTAGTTACCATTTCCTGAATCAAATTTTGGACCTACAGGGCATAACGCACAGGTGAAGATTACAGTTTGATTATTTCAGTTTGTTTTTTAAGGAGACAATTCATTCAGCCTGGATTAAAAGCTTACATTGCGCCAACGGTTCAGCCATCTTTGTAGAAAAGATGTCACCATCAGCTTCCTTCACGTCAAAGCAAGCCACAGATAAACACACAGCCTCCGGCCTGTCTTTTATCACATGACTTAGACTAATCCTATTTTCACAGTGAAATTAAATTAGCTCATTTTCTGGCTGGAGTCCTCTGGAATTCCCAACCAATCTAGCAGTCTACAGCAACCTTCCTGCAAGTAAGAATGAACGAAAGCATTAAGAATAGATATATCTGACTTACAAGGAATATTTATACCCAAGACCCCTTTTATCTAGTTTTCATTCTTGAACTCAAGGTGAACTCTAAAAAAAAAAAAAAAAGATAGCCAAGATTGGTCCTGAACAAATAGAAAAATATTAATACCTTTTCCAGGCAGACGTTCAAAAAGATTGCCAATTTTGTAGAAGAATATGGTGCAAACACCAGCACCAACATGTGAGTGAATCTTACTTTCAACCTTCCCTGGCTACTACTGCATTTCTGCTGAGAACACAGTCATATGAATGGCACAAGAGAAAAGCCATAGCCTCACATGAACACTCTCACGTGTCTTTTCAGCAATACAGACTATCACAGACATGTTAAATCTAGCCTCTCTACTTTATATTGGCTTCCCACATAATAATAAATCACATCTGGTTCTTCGTCCTTATCTTCAAGGTAACCAATGTCCTGGTTCAGCAAAAAGGTTGCCTCAAGCTCCTCTCTGGAGACCATCACTGATAAAGGTCCTCAAACTCTGTGAATCTTGCCTGTGGGCAAGGCTTTCCCTGGCACTTCTCTGAGTCTCCAGAATAAACCTACATGGGAACTAAGACATACCACAGGCCTTATCACATCGTCCTGTTAGCACACAGCTCACCTCAGCAGCACTCATCTCTGTGCATGTGAAAGAACACTAAGAGAGAACTGATGCATAAACCAAAACAGGTCTCTGCTCAGAGAATATGGGAACAAATGAATCACTGATTACGGATATCAGTCACACTAATTAATGCATAACTGGATGACCTGCAGATATTGCTGTCTTAATTAAACTGGAACAACTGGGACAAATCTAGAACAGACTCTGCAGGTTCTTTTACAGTGTATAAGAAAATCTATGGGGAATCAATGAACAAAAATGCATTTAAATGTATTTTTCATAATAAAATACCAAAGATGAGAAGCTGTACCGTCTTGTCAAAGGAAAACTTCAAAAATCCTGAGGTAAATCCTGCAATAAGTAAATGTCAGTTATCAATCTTCATATTATTTATGATCTTCTTTCAATGTCCAAATAACAACAAATAGTACTCAGCTCTTCTAGAAACATCTATCCAGGTCTGCTGGCACCTTCTAACTGCAAACTATGAAGTCACATCCTGAGCAGAGTCTGCCACTGCCTTTTAACTCTGAAAGCCAAAAGGCAGAAGAGGAGTGAATGGCTACACGGACCTGTGTCCTCTCAAAGCACCTTTGAGACAGAGATGAGCCTAACATTTACCTAAGGTTCTTTACTCCCTTTACCAGTCCTTCAGCCAGCCACTAGTTCATTCTCCTAATGCCCCTGTGAGGCTCCTAATGCCCTTGTTGAAGTCTTTGCTTTAGAAATGAGAATTTAAGGCTTTGAGAAAACTCATCCTCTCCAAGGTTAGACCAAGAATCGGAAGGACATCATGGGGCAGCATTGCACATAATATCTTTGACTACCAGAAGAGCTTTCTGTTCTTGTACCCAGAAGTATACAGAAGCCAACATGGCTGCACAAAGATGCATGTGTACCTACATACAATCCATTAATACCTAGCAATAGAGATGCAATTATTCCTCCAGCTGTAGGAAGGTGCCCTGACTAAGAACCCTAAACAAATAACGTATTAATGACCTCCTTGATTATGAATAGCATTGTTCTTTTTAGTGGCAGCTTATGCTGCTATCAAGGCACAGAGCAGGCTTTTCATCTCCACCCTTCTTACCATACATACAACACAATACAATTGTGTACAATACAGTATATGCTATGCTCTATACACTACATTCCATCATGGCCATCAAAGACTTGAGACAGGGAAAAATCTGGAAATAATCTCTTACACTATAGGACACAAAATACGTAAGCTGAGGAATACTAGGTTTTTATATCCATTTAGATGTTAGCAATGAACAGAGGAAGAATGAGAACAAATGGGTAACATGAGTAGATGAAACCAGAAAGAAGACTGAATAGAAAGGAACAAAGGTTGTTAAGAACTGCAGCTGTCAAGTTGATTACCATAATATTCACTGAGATTATCCAGTCATTTGTTACTCATATTATTAACTGTGGTCATGACTTTGTTATTATAAACATCATTCAGGACCAGGGCTCCATTTTGAAAGCTACCTTAGTAGTTTTGCAACCAGATCTTGAACTTGATCTAATCAGCTTACAATTACAGTAAGAAAAGCCACACTTCAGGATATGACACCACAGGGAGGAGCTTCTAGTGATTAACAGTTGCTTTTATACCTGTTCATTTCAGTTTCTTAACCAGTTAGGAAATCCCTGTTTACGGGCCTTGTTGCAACTTGGAAGATAGCCACTTAACTCCTCCTCTGTCCTTGTGCAGACTCTTCTTGCCAAGTATTTGTCCTGAGCTGTTTTTTGGATTTCTCTCTGTTAACACAAAGGCAGCCTGTCTGAGCAGTCAGCAACATCGTAAACTTAGGTGAGATGGCCTGAAAAGACACCAGTGCTCTTTTTCAAAGGATCACGTCCCAGAATTTCTCTCAATCACAGCAAAAGTCAGTGACCACAGTCATTTTGATAGGGCAATGATTTCACCGCAAAGCAAGTGTGGCATTAGTACTGGCCAGCCCAGGCAGCTGCCTGCTGGTACTGCCCATACCATCTTTGCATGAAGGCTGCTGCCACCCCCTCACACTGCTGCTTTTGTCAGAGGTAAAGGTAAGAAGACATATACACAACATGTGTTGTTCATGTCTTCAATCTCTCTTTTTCACTTCCAAGGGATTCCTTTGGAGAACATGGCAATGAAAGGGTTTTTGTTGTTGTGATGGTGTTACACAGGATTTAGGTGATATAAGGAAAAACATTAGTCATACTGCCTTCCGGTACTTAAAATAGATAGGCAGTATAGTATTGGGAGTTTGCTATAAAATTGCATAGCAATAAGGCCCAGATTTAACAAGAACCAGATTTAATACTATAGTAAAGACAAGCCTAAGGTTTTATCTAATGAGAATGATGATTGAGATTAACTTGTCATATCAAAGAAAAAAAATACAAATGTAGCTGTAGGTCATTTCAGGAAAAGCTTTTTGGAGCCTTGGACTTTGCTAAACACAAAGTAGAGCAAGGCAATGTTTTTTAAGACTTTTTTGTCTCTTGAAGGGAATACTTCTGTGAAATACATGGACGTAGATGTTAGTTTATATTTCACTTGTAATGCATGAAACAAACAGATTTCTTCCCATAGGTGTCAATTTGCAACACAGAAGATATTTGTTTTCCCTCCTGGAAGATCAATGAACCCTGCCACAGAGACAAGGGCCCTACTAAACCAGCTTCACCAGCTATGCAAGGCAGCCCATGCCCTGCTGTGACTGCAGCAGCAGCCTCTGGGAAATAGCAAGTACCAGGTATGCTCCACCAGGACCATGCACAGCAAGGCAGAGCTGGGAAGCCACAGAATCACAGACTGTTAAGGGTTGGAAGGGACCTCAAAAGATCATCTAGTCCAAACCCCCTGCCAGAGCAGGACTACCTAGAGCAGGTCACAAAACAAAATCTGTTCTGCAGAATTTACACAGCATGGGTCTAGTTCTTATTCTAATCGGCACACAGGGGGTGAAATGCTGTGGTGGTGCTTGGCCAGCAGACAAGTTTCCATAAAGAAACTCTCCCATGGTTAAATGGTTTGCATAAAGGTGACTTCAGGGGGCCTACAAATGCTTCTATGAAGAAATGGGTTCCGAGACTTGGAGATGAAAGCCGTGCCCTCTTCCAGTGATCTTGGCTGGTGTACCAGCCCATGGAAAACAAGAGTTTTGCAACAACCGATCACTCCCACATGTGGGCAGCCTTCTGGAAGTCAATCTCCACTGTGTCAGGTGACAGAAAAAGTAAGACAAGATGATAGGAAGCACCTGCATGGCAGGACAAATTCAAGGCCTTTCCGTAGTGAAGGCAAAACTGATTCGTGCCACTACAAGGATGAAACATTGAAACTGCAACAAAGGCTTTTGTGACATGGAAAACAGAGGCTAGACAAAGACTGTTGTTGATGCATAGAGTTTACGTAGGCTCAAGAGTAGACTGGAGGTGTTGCATTCTTAGAAAAACTATATTTGGCCTGGAAAGTTACCAGCTCTGAAGTGATCAAAGGATGGGAGAGTACATTGGGCAGAGCTCACTATATACTTCCAGTGTACTCTTGTACTGCTCCTCAGGCACTTGCCTTTGGCCACTCTCAAACATGGGCCAGAAGAAATCTTTGATTGATTCAGTGCCACTATTCATGTGTCCTTGTGCACTGTAACAGGGGTGAAGGAATGTGGAGAGACCAGGCACCTCAGCATGCGACTCTTGGTCCTGATGCTGCCGGTGGCTCCCGATTTTGCCGGTGCCTCAAGCTAGCCCTGTTGAATGAGCATTCAGACTATGGGCAATTAAACACTTCTCCCCAAAGTCTCCACACACCAGTCCATGCAGTTGCAGAGAAATAGCACCATCCAGACAGTAAATCCAGATTTTGCAGAAATGGTGGATGCATTTATGAAGGTTTGTGACAGCCACAAAGCATTCGCAGTTTTAAAGCAAGAGAAAGCTGCAGTCATGCAGCAGTTGAAGATAAGTTTTCTGTTGTTTTTGGAATAAATACAAAGAGGCTTTCGTCTCTGTATAAAAGCTGTAAAAAAATGCGGAAAAGGCATTTTCAGGCCAGCCTGAGAAGGACCAACTTTTCTCAAGTAGGCATTTCTGCTGCCCATGCAAGGCAAAGAAGAGAAAAAAAGAAATGTCCATAACTATTTAATTAACAATATAAGTATATAGACCTCCCTGAAGAATAGCATCCTGAAACTGAGCCTGGTGATTTTCTATGACACTGAGAAAGAGCATCTGGGTTCCTGTCCAGTGCAAACTGAGCTGAAAATAAAACTGTTTAGTGGCCTCCCAGTGCCAGGCATTTTGGGTATGGCAATTAAATGCAAGCACTAGTTTTAACTCAGGAGCCAGATCTCTGATCCACAGGCCTCATCAACCACAGATCTCTTGGGAGAGTAGGACAGGGAAAAGCATGCTTCAGTGTTTGTCCTGCCCCAAAGTATTTATTATAGGCCAGTTCTGGGGACATACTGTCAATCCAGATGAAACTTTGCTCTGGTATCACTATTCTTACAACTTTTGACAGGGAAAATTTGGCCAAACTCAAACACACCCAGCAGAAATTACAACATCTGTGTCTTGGGAATGATACGCACTACTCAGATTATAGTTGTCTGATAATCTACATAATGTAGGAGCAAATCCTTCTTATTCATGGGTAGGCCTTATTCCTATCAGATATCAATACACATAAGGAACCTAATTCTTATTATTATGCTCACACCATGTACAAATACAACCCTTTGTCTGACACAAAGAGAGAAGGTCAGGAGATCATGATTATAGATGATTGCCACAGCTATCCTATAATAATAAAAACAAACAAGTCCAATATTCTATGACATGCACAATATCTAAGGAGGCATAGACACTGCAGGTTGTGGGTAGCAGTACCTCTGCACAAGGAGGCCTCTTTAGCTGCACAGTGCCACAGATGAAGAAAAGTAAAGTGTACTCATCATTGACAGGAGGTCTTCCAAAATCGTAGCTTCCAAAATCTAATTAGATTCTGACTCCAACAAAGCACTGATGGGTCTTTGAATTATTTCTGTTATCTTTCAATTCTGTCCTCATCACTCTCTCTCTTAATTTTAAATCATACAGAAATAGTGATTAAAACAAATAAATGTGAGTGGGGAAAACAATCTTTTCCTAAAATACATTTTGAGCCAAATATATTTTAAATATTAACAAATATTTG
>WTSP01020312.1:0-84935 GCA_025331215.1 Actenoides lindsayi
CCTTCCCTTCCCTTCCCTTCCCTTCCCTTCCCTTCCCTTCCCTTCCCTTCCCTTCCCTTCCCTTCCCTTCCCCTTGAAGACATAATTCTGAAACCAGGGGGCACTGGGAGTGTTTTAGTGTTTGTTTCATAAAAAACTTTTCACTACAGATAGCTTGGTGGAAGGTCAGAAAATGAGCACAAATGCCAGGTTTCCTCTGTCATGTCACTATCAAAACTGAGGCTTATAAAAACCCTGTGAGTGTCATCACACTTAGGTAAAGGATAAAAATTAGGATTTCTTCTTCTCAGAGTTTTCCCTTTACTTTGAATCACTGAATTTGCAGTTACTGGAGGTAAAAGAGCTTGGTGTGAGAGCAATTTATTTGTCTGACCTTTTCCATGCATTTTGAAGCTTCATTTTTCATAACTACCATGTAATTTATGGGATTCTGGAAGACAAAATTGAGAGATAACCTGTTGCTCTGAGGTAGTATTTATTAAAGAGCTTCTTTCTGTGAAACAGTAATGGTCAAGACAAGAGACTCTCAATGTTGCACCCCTGAGATAATGAATTTTAAAATAAATGACAAGGAAATAATATTAAATCAAGGAAATTTGCAGTGACAGTTAAACCTAAACCATTAGCCAGATGTGCTCTCGTGATTGTTTTAAATAACAGGGCAGTTTCTCAATATCTTGCCTGCTCTGCCGTCCATGTGTTTAGGGGTTCCAAGATAGAGTGGGAAGCCCATTCCGTGCACTGAAGGATTCCTGGCGGCTTTAAATGATACTTTTAAATGAGTGCCTCTGCTTTCATTTTCCTGTGTTCCTTCCCATTTTCTGTTTCAGGGGTGAAACCTGACTTGGTGTGTATTGCAGTCTAATAATGACTTGCCTTAGGAGCTGTCTGGCCTCGTGCCACCAGCAATCAAAGTGTCATTACTTTGTCGTAATATGTAAGTTGCTGTATCTCGTTGCAGCGATAAGGACATTTCAGAGGGTGAGGAACATATAGTGACAGAGAAGATGTGCCCTGGAATAGAAGTAACTGTATTGGGTTTAGAATTGACCGTATGTTCCTTGCGTTGGATAAAAATAGCCCTTAATAGTTCAGCTGGATAAATGTTTAATTTACCAAGCAGAGTTGAGATGGCTAAGGTGAGAAAGGACGCTTTTGTTTCCCCAAGTGCTGCACGTCCCTCTCGGCCCAGAGCTTGGAGCAGAGCAGGTAGCGAGAGGCTGGCCCAGCCCCAGGGAATGGGGTCTCATACTGGTAAGTTGTCTTCACCCTGAGTGTTACAGGTGGAAAGTAAAATGGAAGACCAAACCATCCTGCAGAGTCACTCTAAAGCTGATTGCATCTGAGAAACACCAGAGAAAACTTGGGCACCTGGCTTGCTTAAGTGGTTTTGTAAATCCTATCCGGCATCTAATTCTGCGCCTATAAGCGTGCAATTAGTCTTATTTTTAATCTGGCTGTCAGACCAGCCATTTATTTCCCAAACCATCACATACCACATCTCTTTCACGCTCTTAAGAAAAAATATATGGGTAAGTAAATCTCTGTAACTCGTGCAAACATTGGTTTTGTCTTTTGCTTCACTAAAAAGACTTTGCACAGCAGTAGATGAGGCTACAGGGCCAGGAGCATAGAATGAGATTTCTCAGAACCTCACATTGACTAACATCATGCCCGTTGAGATAATGGAATCTTGTCGTCACCTGTAAAATTTCTGTCAGCAAACATCTGGCTTAGATTGGACTTCCCAATAAACTGTGTTAAAATTGACAGGGCACAAAAGGGTTTGTGTGTGAAACGCTGAGACGAGAGCTCTGAGAATCGTCGTGCTCTCCAGAGTTGTCATCTCAAAAGAATTAAAATATCCTCAAGAGGGAGATGGGCTCTTTCTGTAGTACTGGACTGGACTTTGGCAATGCTGCATGTGTGTTGTGGGGCTTTTTTGTTGGTGCTTTTTTTTTTTTTTTTAATCTAAATAAAATCAAATTACTGCAAAAATGTCAAAGCTTTGAGTTTGGCACCAGATAAAGGAAAGGAACTTTGTCTTCGGTTTCCATGAGCATCTACAGAATGCTGAATCCATGCAGAGAGCTCTCTCATTGTGAATGGAGGCCTAGATTAAAAAGCAGTTAATCTGTTTGGTCTTTTTCTGGGCTGTAAACTTGTTGGTAGCATACAAGTTGTGATTGGATTGTTGGTCCTGGGCTCTCCCTTCAGTAGCACGATGGTATTGCAGTTAAGGGATGTCAGGACGCACACCTACAGGTAAATTACAAGGGGTTATTTTTTCACAAGGAACATTGTCCTAGTGTATTTTGTTGTATTTTTATGGCCATAAATAATTGTCAAGAAAGACAGGAAACTCCATTGAAACATAAGAAAAAGTGTTTTCACTGGCAGAGGCTGCCCAAACACTGGCAGAGGCTGCCCAGGCTGCTTGTGGAGTCTCTCTCCTTAGAGATACTCAGAACCTGCCTAGGCACAACCCTGAGCAACCTGCTCCAGTTCACCTTGCTTTCAGCAGCAGGGTTAGACTAGAAAAATCTCCAAAGGTCCCCTCCAACCTCAGCTCTTCTGCAATGCTGTGTAAAAGTACACTTTAGAGTTCATTTCTCAAGCATTTATTTTCTTTTAGCACCTCTATATACTGTAAAGTTAGTTGAGGATCCTCACTATAAAACCTCTGTTCTTTCTGTATTGCTGCTGTTGGGATGTGGTCTTCCTGGTGATTAAGAAGTAGTTGTTTGCCCTTGTGGTCCTAGGTGGTCATGTGTGTCTGCCTATGTGACCCATGTGGTCATGGAGACAGAGACCTGGCTTACTAGGATTGGGAACAGCACTGGGGTTTAAGGGAAGAACACGGTCTCTGGAAAGGATTAGGATGTCAGGCTGAAAGGGCACTGAAATATCAAAAAGATGGTTGTTAATCCAAAACTACGGCCAAAATTACTTGTGAAATGAAAACACTCAAATTCCACTGAGGTAAAACTCATTTTTAAAGCATTGGTGATGCTTTGCTTGGGAAAATGCCTTTTAACAGCAAAGAAAGGGCATAGCAGAGTGTGAATGAGGTGTGAGGTCTCCTGCGTTTCTGATAAAGCGAGTACATTTGCTAGCCTTTAAAATAAGCTTCTGGTTATCTGCTGTTGGGTTTGCCCCACTTCAGGTGATGACACGCTCTACATTGATTTCTGAAAGTCTGAAGTGTTGATGTGAGATGTGCTATTTGTTGATAAAGGAAGGAGGCAGAAGGTTTCTGTTTCAGGGATACATACTCCTGATACGGTGCAAACCTGATTTCCATCCTCATTCACCTGAAGTGAATGGGGCTGTTCTTTTGGAAGGAAGGCTGCTTTTGTCTAAAGACACAAATCCATTTTTTCCTCTGAATATGCCTGTTCTGACAGGTGCATTACAAAGGCTCTACATGAGAACTCAACGGCTGCTACTCCATAGAATCCCAGACTGGTTTGGGTTGGAAGGGACCTTTCAAGAACATCCAGTCCAAACCCCCAGCAGTGAGCAGGGACATCTGCAACTAGAGCAGGTTACTCAGAGTCTCATCCAACCTGACCTGCTTGTGTTTTATTTTGTAAATACATCTTAGAGCAGAAATACCAGAAACTAAAGCATCAGCTTTTAGAGACACCCACCCCTCTCATACATTTTTTTCAGCTCCCTGACTGTGGTTTGTGCCTGTGCATGGAACAGGTGGCTCTTGTGAACTCCTTAAATAAACTGAATTTTAAAGCAAGCCCCTGCTGTGGGTTTACACAGGTGCAGCCATCATTCAGGAGAATGCTATTTGCACACAAACACCCGACTGTTTGCTGTCTGCGCTGCAATCAGAGCAGTGCCAGAAGGGCACTGAAGCAAGATGGAGCAGGGTTTGCTTTGCTGCTGCTGCTGTCGAGTGATGTGGACTTGCAGAAAGTTCTGTCTCAGTGGGCAGAGGGTCCTTTTTGCTCCTTGAAGCATTAAAAAGTGCTCTTTCAAAGAGTGACTCAGAGGAAAGCAGAACCCGTTACTAATCGTGATATGTGAAATGGAATAGAAAATGTGTCTGTGTGACTCGTCTTGGGTTAGCTTGGTAGCTTTGCAGCAACTTTGGATTTGGTTCCCCCCCCACACCTCCTCCTACTACAGCTTATCCAGGGCAGCGCACGCTGGGAATAATTCAGCTGCCCAGTGTGTGACAGTGCTCACAGGTTATCTTTGAGACAGCCCTGCCCATGCTGCAAGAAAACAGCTAATTGTAGCTGGGCCATGAGCAAAGAAGCACCGAGGCGAGTGATTGTCCGCCCTTCACAGCCCTCTTGAGCTGATCAGAGAGTCATCCAGTCCCCAAAACAGTGATGAGAGCGGTCTGTGCATTAGAACAGGCTGAGAAAGTAGGAATAAAGCTGGCAGTCCATAAACCATGCTCTGGGCTGTCACAGCACACGATAGCTTTATTGATATGGCTTCAGAGAATTTCGTTGTCACCAGATTGCCCAGCATCACTTACAGGCTGCACACAGTGGTTGGAGCTGCAGGGTCCCTACATCCCCGGGGATCTTTGCAGCACTGACCTGTCTGCCGCTCGCTGTCTGTGGTATGTACGCAAGGAAAAAGAGCTCAATGGGTCCAAGATATCTTGTTCATCACGTAAGTAAATAAGAGCCGCAGTGGGATTCCCAGCGTGAACTTTTTCCTTTGTGGGTATATATTTCAAGTTCTGAGTGAAGGACGTCCACAGAAAAGACAGACATTTCTCTGGCAAGAAAGCCCACGAGCTCCTGACATAAGCCAGTGCCCGTTAATTAGGCTTTCTGACAAAAAACATGCTTGTCACACACCTCTACCTTCTACCTGCATTGGCCTGTGTAGTTTTCCTTAAGTAGAGCTTTTAGGTATATTTCTTCCATTGAAAATAGTGCATTAAAAAAAAAAAATAAAGAAAAAAAATAGAAAAAAGAAAAAAAAGAACTCAACAAAAAAAAAAAGCCAACAAACTTTTACAAAAGCAAATTAAGAACAGATGTAGCTGAGCAATACTTTTTAACCCAGGAGTAATAAATGTTTGGAATGGACTGCTGTGAAGGTTATTAAGACTAAAACACTGGGGTCATTCAAATAAGAGTTGAGAGCATCCAAGGGGGTTGGAATTGGAGTAGAAAAGAAGTGGATAACTGAACATTATCCACTGTGTTCTTGATGATGCGTAACACCCTGTGCACTTGTTTTATGTTGTATGACTTGAAAATCTATCTGCATCGGTTAAACATATACGAAGGATTATGCCTTGGTAAGAGCTATGGAAAGTTGATTATAATAACAAACGCCAACAAGCTCGTCTCTGGACTACATCACTTGGAAAAGTTGCCTCGGGAGAAGAGCCGTTTGACTTTATTCCTTCTCCAATCTCATGGAGGACATAGATGTGACAGCTTGAAATGTTTAAAAGCATTTAAATTTTATACTGGCTGTGGTTACTGTGGGGAGATACAATACACTGTGAGGAACATCGAATTTTGTGGAAAAAGTAATATTCTAAGTGTAGTTTAAGTCCATATTGAACAGATCATTGTAAAGATAGGAAGTGGGGACTTGTGATGTTCACAATTGATGCAAATAGCCAGAAAAGCACTGTGCTCTGTGCTTGTGTCTGGTATTTTGGGATTATTATCAGACATCTGTCTAATCAAACAGTGGGAAAGCCACAGTGTGTGGACTCCCCAGCCAGCTGACACTGTGACACCTGCGTCTGCCTTCACTTTGCCAAAGCTATGCCTATAACTTCAATGTAATGTTCTTTTTCCTCTCAGTAGGTTCCATCTAGCAGACGGGTATTTAGTATTATTTCTATAGATGTGTTAGGTACCCATTTCAAAACTGAAGTGCCTAGTAGATTGATGTCGGGTATATCGTGGCATGCACTGGCTCACCTTCCTTGGGAGGAAGATGAGGGAAGGAAAGGAAAGCTTTTCAGTTACTTTAGTTGAGCAACCTACTCTTTGATTGGAATGACATCAAACCAACCTAAAAAAAAAAAAAAGATAAAAAGATAGAAATACCCAAATCATATCAAACACCTGTTAATCTTCAGTGATTTTTAAAAAATACCTGTTTTAATTTACAGCTTTGTTAAGGATCATCATTTTCTGTTCCATCTAAGCCTACAGTAGTGCTCAGCTGTGTGAAAGAAAGTCTAGGAGGAGCTCAGAATACAAAGTCAACACAAAGCAATTTTTTTTTTGTCTAAATTTAACTACAAGCTTAAATCATACTGTCCAGGTTTTGTGAGAGCGTCAACTTTTGATGCAGAACTGAGAAAATACATGCACAAAAATGGTAGGCTTTGAAACGACATCCACAAATCTGAAGCTGGAAACAGAAGTTTGGGTTTCGTCTTTTCTGGGCGTGTGGCATGCTGCAAGGTGTGTTTTAATCTGGTAGGTGAAAAATACAGTTTAGTGATCAGATTCATCTCTAAAGTTAATTGCCTATGACTCTATAAGCCCAGAGAGAGTAACAAAATGAGGAACGCTGCGGCTTCAATCAGTAAATCCTCAGTTTGGACATTTTCAGATTTTTGTTTTTTTAGAGGGTTTAATTTAGTACTGTGGAAGAAAAAAATGGAGACAAAGAATTTACCTGTGGTACCAACTTACCGAAAGGAACAAAATTTAGTAATTATTTGTCGAGGGTTTTCAGTTATGCAGCTTATCAATGGCAGTCTGAGAATTAATGAAGCTACACAGTGTGGTGAGTCAGATGTCTCTTTTTATCCCCATTCTAAAGACAGTGAGACGCTGAGGACCCAGACATTATTATCTACTCTTCTCTAATTGTCCTCCTATCTGGGCCTACGTACAGTAGAAGAAATGAAGCGACTATTTCTTCGAGGCTGAGCGGTGGTCACTTGAGAAAATGACATTTGCTTTCTGTACATCCACACTGAGTACCTGACATGGATCTAAATACTCACTGAACACTAAACAGCTTTTCCGCCGCCACCGTCATTTATCAAAGCTGTAATAAGGGCAACTTGCACGAATGACTTGAATACAGTGGAAGGTCTGTAAGCGTCCACCGCCTCCGTGGAGTTGTTTCTAAAGTTGTTGTAAAACAAAGGGGAGCTTTCCCTTTTATTGTCTTGCGAGGCTCTCATTGACTACTACAGACCTGAACTTTAACCTTGTAGGCTATTGTTCTTCGCAAATTATAAAATATTTATGAGTGGCTAAAAGACACAGCCTGTTTTGTTTTCTCCTAAGATTCTCACAGCAGAGTGAAGCGATCAAATCTCGATCCGAAAGCGCGAGGGTTTGTGACGCGAGGCATTCTGTAGCTAATGGTTGCACTTGTAAAAATAACAAAGAAAAAGCGATAAAGAACAAGGTTTGCAAATCGCACGAGGCCTTGGCAAGTAGCGAATATCTTTAGAGGCGACTTTCAGTAATGAGAGAAGTCAGAGTGTCATGACAACTTGCTGCCTTTGCTCCCGTTACGAGACAGTCCGGTGTCAGCCCAGCTCACTCTCGAATGGGGACCGTCCCACATGTGCCTGAGCCCTGGTGAAAACAAAGCCTACGTGACATGACCTCTTTTCCTGTGCACATTTTAGCCTGGAGCCTTTGGTCCAGCCTGTCTTAACTGATGACGGTCTTCCAGGTGCTGTTCTGATCTTAATCTTCTGGCTGAACTACAGGCCGAACATGGTAAGCTATAAATCTCCACAGGTCACTGAGAAGTCTGCTGGTGTCATTTCTAATTGACCTCCGGGAAAAGAGACCGGCTTAGTTCAGAATTTCCCGGGTTTACAGATTCACAGGCTGGCATTTCCAAAGCAGCGCTCGTGACTTTTTAGCAATAAATTACACTGGAAAGCCTACAGCTACAATAATTTATGATCTTTCTGCTGCTCTTGTAACACATGTTAATTGGAGGAAAAAATTATTTATAGAAGGTTTTCAATGGAGTATTGGGAGAAAAAAAAAAAGCAGTAGGAAGCCGGTTGTTTTCTACTGAGTAAATTCTTTCGTGTAAACATTTTTAGAGTTTTCTCTGCAGTAGTATAAAGAACTAGACCGTGGTATGGGAGGAAGAAGCCAGCAGATGCCTAATGAAGGCCTAATGTGCCTTCAAAGGTACACACTGCAGTGTAGTTCATGGCATTTCTGCCTTTCGGTGCTGCAAGTTCAGCACTGGGGCTGGTCTTTGGCTGCGCACATCTGCCCAGCTCTAGGAGTCCTTGTAAGTTGTGGCAGGGCTGCCTCAGCTAAGAGGTGGCTCTTTAGGTGTAACAACGGGAAAATATATGAGGAAATACTTTAATATCCAAAAGAAAAGAAGGTCTTGGTCAGTTTTACTGAATTAGTCTTTTGACAGAATACAAAAATATTTTACTCGGGCTGTTACCATACTTGACATATAATCAGGAGTCAGGAACTGCTTCAGAGCTCGTCAGAAGATTCCTGGTGACCTCGCTGTCAGCAAAACAAAGAGCTAATTGCTAAATATGATTTGAGTTGTATCGCTCTAAGTTTTTTGCAAGGGGAGAATACAATTAATCTCAATTAAGGCACAGTTTATTAGCACAAGTCTTTCCTTTTGTTTTTTTTTTGTTGGGTTGTTTTTTGTGTGTGTGTGTGTGTGTGGGGGGGGGCGGGGTTGTTTGTTTTCCTTCTACCAACATTTTGAATATGCATTCATTTAAAATTGGTTAAATGGTATTTTGATGTGGAACAACCCAATATTGTACTCCTTTAAATCTGAATAACAATTTCATACGTAGTCACAATTCCTAGAATTCCTGGAAAAATTTCAAGATTGTTAGCTCTGATTCTTATCAAATAAGGTTTTCAACTAACACTGCATAATGACTATCTTACTTTTTACCCATTTTCCAGTGGTGTTCTGGGTTCAGTTACTGCTTCAGAGCTAATCCACAATTACATTATTTTATAATCTTTCTCAAGCCCTTTGGAAACTTTTCCAAAAGGCTTCTTGGGAAAGCTGTGCTGCATAAACATTTAAAAGTGAAAAGAATTTTCTACCCATCTTTGAAGAGAAAAATGCTAAGGATAAACATGGTACTTTTAATAGGTAAGAGTGAAGCAATTTGGAATGCTGCCTTTTAACCGTTCTGGTTTTTAGTATCACATTTATGATATCTTTAAAAAGTAATTTAGCACCTTTCAAAAATCCAGCACTAATTTCCTGATAGACAAATGAACTTTACTATTAGGTTTGTTTTGGGAAGAATGATTCATTTATTCAGCTCACTGCTACTGACTGGTTTTAATTTGTTGTTGATTCCTTATGGATTGTCCAAGTCACAAGTTATTTCTTAAGAGTTGTGCCACTATTTAACTTGGCATTTCTGACCCAGGCTTAGCTCATGCACAAAGCTGTGGATCTAAGACACTTATTAATCAGCATTCGGTCTAGTCTCATACTTGTGGATTACATTTATATTCCAGCGACGTTACTGGAATGGTCTAAGCAAGGCAAAAAAAAAATAAACACACTGAGCCAGGAAAAAATAAATTTCATCTTTCTGCTCTGTATGGTCACCTTCTTCTAACCAGTTAATTCTGTAACAAACTCATGTCAGAGAAATGCACAGCAAGGACAAGTGATCATGTCCTCTGGGGCAGGGAGTGTGGCGTGGAACCAGCACAGACGTGGGAATGCAGATCTGTGCCACGCTCTGAAGTAAACATCTAGTTCCTTCCAAATTCTGCTCAGAGTGTTTGTCGTAACCTTAATTTCCTCTAGTAATTGCTGCAAATACCTGCTTAATGTTAATATTCTTACATCATGCTTTTGTCTGAAAGGCTGAAGTTTATCCTGTGATGTTTTATAGCCCACACAAAGTCCTTGGTTATACCTACTGAGGCTGTTTTCCTGTTATGTTCTCTGACATCTGGATGTTCGATATCACATAACTATGCAGGAAGTAATTATGAAGGTTGTAGCCAGTCACTTGCCATGACTGTCCCTTAATTTAAAATTTGGTAAGGCAATTTAGCAAATTATCGTAACAAAAAGAAAAATGTAGTCTGGTCACATGCAGAAATACTAGTGGAGGTTGAGAAATAATATGGATTGTAATTAGCAAAATCAACAATTAACTCCAAATATATAACAAGGAAAAGGTTCTCGGAGTCAAGTGATTTCACTTACAGCTGTTTTCCAGCTAAGAGAGCAAATCTTCATTCCTCGATGTCTGATGATTCTCATACATGTTGATGTAGAAATGACACACATACCCTTACCACCACCAGCTCCACCTCTCCCTCTCTAATAATCTGTGCTTCTGCTTCTTCTGACATATTAGTCCATTTCAAAAGTATTAAGAAGACAAATTAAGTTCATATTTAGTTGGATTAACAAAAATAGTCAAATCTCTTTACCCATCTTATTTAGAACAAGGTCATTGTAGAGAGACAAGAAACTGCTGGAGAGAGTCCAGCGGAGGCTATGAAGATGCTGAGGGGACAGGAGCATCTCTGTGCTGAGGAAAGGCTGAGAGCCCTGGGGCTGTTCAGATGGAGAAGAGAAGACTGAGAGGGGATCTGATCAATGCTGATCAATAGCTAAAGGGCAAGGGTCAAGAGGATGAGGCCAGACTCTTGTCAGTGGTGCCCAGTGACAGGAAAAAGGGCAACGGGCACAAACTGGAACTCAAGAGGTTCCATCTAAACAGGAGGAGAAACTTCTTTGCTGTGAGGGTGTCAGAGCCTGGCCCAGGCTGCCCAGAGAGGCTGTGGAGTCTCCTTCTCTGCAGAGATTCCAAATCCACCTGGACAGTGCGGTCTTGGGCAACCTGGTCTGGGTGACCCCAGATGAGATGGTCTCCAGAGGTCCCTTCCAACCCCTACCATTCTGTGATTCCGTAGGAAGCTCTGTCCTCTGTCCCCACAAGCTGGAATCTGCCTCCTGGAGGTAGATGCCACAAATCCCAGGAGCCTTGTCTGACAGTGCAGCTTAAGTGACTTGCTGTGGCTAAATCCCAGTTAGAATGACAAAGGTGTTTTCCCATGGAAAACATAGATGAGGTTAAATCACTGGTGCTGTCAAGGTATACTCCAAGAAGGATCTGAGTTTCTGTGTTATCTTGCTGACAAGATCAGTTTCCTACGGTTAAAAAGGGAGAGAACTGCTGGCAGTCTCTACACTGTGTCTTGGTTTTCACCCAAATCTACTTTAGCTGTGTTGGTTGAATGCAGGCTACAGTCCTTGAAGCTCTGCATCATCCCTGTCACCGTGCTTAGCTGTGCAGATGAAAACACCCATGTTGGTGTATATGCACATGCCTGCACAGCAGGCTGGAGGTTTGACCTCTCCTCTCACAAGATTTAAGGACTGAGAAGAAAATTCCCTCTAAGAAGTAAATGTAATGACATTTTTGATCCCTTGAGAAATGCTGTTGTAACCCTGCCTGGATTCTCACACTGTTTGGGCTTTATTTTTAGCTCTGGCATTCTTGGAGATTAATAAGCGTAATGTTGTTGAAATTACCCTGCCAGTGTAATGTTACCTGACCAGAGTGTTACGTAGTTGAATAATGAAGCTGAAATGATGGCTCAGGGAGAAGCACACGCTACAAATTGCACAATGTTTTAGAAAAAGGCCTATTTCAGTTATGTTCTGCCAGCGGGCTTTTGACTTGGTGCTGTTTCAAAACACTTGCTAGTGAGTGTACCACAGGTAAGTGCCTGACAAAAATGGCACGAAGCATTTCAGAGCAGTGGGTAGAAAAGGGAGGTACAATGGAGAGGTGAATTGCAAATGCACATCTGTCCGTTAACAGATGTACCTCAGTGGCACGAGCCTCGTATGTGTGGAAAAGCAAAAAGGTCATTAGCTTTGAAGCTAAAAGCTGAAGCAAAAGCAGAAAAATAGTGTTTGTTTGAAGTTCAGAACACTGAATTCTAATTTTTGTCCTTTTAGTAAGTAGATCAACCTGCAGTAAGCCACTGGAGTTACTCCAGACTTCAAATATTGGAGCACTTTAAAGGAAGACTTTTAACTATAATGTCTATTGCAGAAACCAGTGAACATCATTTGTAGGGTTGTTTGGGTTTCTTTTTAATATCTAGTAATGCTTGCAAGGAAAAAGGAAAAACATCTTTGCATGCACATTGTCTAATTTGGTGAAAGTTTATTCCTATCTACTGTTTGCTTTTTTTTATGATATAAAGACTGTCTCAATTTTCCGCTACCTTTATTCTTAATAAATAAATCATGTGAGATTTTTTTTGTTACTGTATAGCATAGGTACACCTAAAAAAAAATAATAAATTGAAAACCTAGTTTTGTAAACCCGAACTTGCCAATTATTGCTGAGAAACTTAACACAAGAGACTTGTTTGTAAATGTTATGAATGGTCCTCAATGAAAACTTTGTTTGATTTCACTTATGTTTAGTATAATTTGTTCTGCTCTAGGGCATCCTGCGAATAGGAGATTGTACGCAAATGAATACTGAGTGAAGGAAAGATCATTAAGAGAGGAACTGGGGGGGAACCACACATGCTGGACACAATTATGTGTGTGTGTTATATTATGCTATCTTGGACACATCAGCACTGACTGCTTTGTTCTGTAGAATGACCTTTGATCAAGAGAGACTGCATGTGTCTTTGGTCATTCCCACATCCTAGGCTACTGTAGATGAAGGGAATTTCTGTGGTGTCTTGACTATAATCTCACTGGGAGCTGCCTCATTGTGTGCAAACACTCTGGTAGATGTCTGCCTTGTTGGGAGTTCACAATTGGAGGAAAGGATGGTGGCATTACCTCAAGCATACTAGGCATTGTGCCAGTGTAACTGAGCAGATGGTGACCCACAGGTCATGGGACTATATTTCTGAGATAGATGGGAAAGGAAATTCTACAGTTTGCAGACCAGATGGAGTGTTCTCACAGAGCTGGCTGCAAGGAGTGTATCTACACGTGTGTGTGTGTGTGTAAGAGAATGTTGAACCAGAGTAAAATAGCAAGTGGATATTAGTAAATGTAGGAAGAAAAACTTATCAATGGCTTTTACACAAGAGGACATCAAGTAATAAAGGTATTTTACATGCCTGTTAAATGCAGCATTCTCGAGTTGCCTGCTAGTTTCTGTACTTCACTCTCGTTTTCATTACATAGCATTTGAATTCCTTCTATATAAAATACCTGCAATTAAAAAGCTCTATTGTTCTTATTGCAAAAAGATAAGTGATTTACTTTCTCTCTACTATTCACTTTATCCAGATTTTTCTTTCAAAGTGGGGTTTATTTGCAGATAAATTACTTTCTGGTTTGTTGGTTTTTTTCACAAAGAGGGTACCAGGTGCGATGTTTCTTTACCCAAAATTGCTGCCTTTCTCCCATTACTATTTCTTGAAGGCTTTTTGGGGCTCTTAGTTGTGTCACTTGAAAGACACTTGCAAAGCAAAACAGGTATTTCTCAAGCAGTAAAGACATCTCTGGCTTCCAAATGTCAGCTTTTGTGTAGGTTTAATTTACTGGTTAGTTGGATATTGAAAAAATTGTTGCTGTATTGACCTGAAAATACAGAAAGTATTTGATTTCTGGGAGTAAGGTGTATAGAAGGACTAGTAAGTGTCTGACGGACAAAGGTAGCTCTGCACCTTTTAAACACAACACAGTGGTTAAAAGCTTGATGGGCAGTTGTAGAGGTGGAGTCATCTCCAGTTTTGTTTATACTGAGCAAACTTGGGAAAAGGAAGAAGGAAATTTGGTTTCACTCTCCTGAAGTGAGTGCTTTAAATAGTCAGCAAGTGGTAGGAGTCAATTCTAGCTTTTCAAAGGCAAGGTCGGGGCAAGGTTTCATCCAGTAGCTGTGGCCTTAACACTAGACACCTTTGGAGACATCTACCTGAGAATCTGTAGAAGCCTACCTGTGGGACAATAGCAGAACATACTGGCACATTCCATGACTTTTAGGCGTGTAGGTGACGCTTATGGGCAGAAACTTTGGTATCTGGGTAGTTACATTCCTCTGAGGTAAGAAAACACATCATTGTTTGAGATCAAGGAGCTCAAAGAGGTGTCAGGTACCTGTCTCTTTGTGCCTCCATCCCAAAGCCCCAAGTAGTGGAGCACATTGCCTAACTTTTAAGCAGGAGTAGTAAACTTAAATAGGACTTCTCATGTACTTATAAGTTAGTCATATGTTAACATTCTTGGTTGAACTGGGGCCCAGATTTCTATTTTTATGGAAAACTCACATATGCAAAGAGTAATGGCATAATTAATCTCTTTTCATGAAGTGTTGGGTTTAATAGTTTTACATACGGCTTTTTGTGCATGGTGCTTTTCATCTTCAAGGCCTTTTACAAACATCAGTGTGGGGATTCAAATTGGGTGTATGATTGTGGGAATTGCTCAGTCTTCTATCTGACTTTGCAATTCTGTACCTCACGCTCTTGGCAGAAGGCTCTTGCCATGCAGCTGGGTTGGCTGAACCAGGAACTTTGGCTCTGTCTCCACTTAGCACCTTGGCAAATTATATCCCAGGTTGAATTCTGGAGGCTGTAAGTGGTTTCAAAGCCTCTTCCAGATCCAGATTTTCAAACTAATGACTTCATTCACCACTGAGTGAAGCAGAGGTAGTGATGCAAGCTGCATTGGGCAGGCTTGGCTCTTAGCCCTTCCATCTCTTCACCACAAGCTACTCAGAAATGGGAAAAGGACCAGAAATGCACATGGGCCAAAGTTAAGTTTAAGATACAAGCATAATGCTTGTTGGCTGCAGCAACACTTGATTTATGTGCTCAGGTCTCAGTGCTGCCTGTATATAAACATCACGGTGTTTACGTCAAAGTGAGGATCTCAGCATCTGACAACGAAGGGCTAATTCCAAACTCATTTGTGAGGCACAGGAAGCATTTGGGGTACCATGATAGTGACCCTAGAGCTAACTCGTGATGCTGCTACACAGAGTATTTTACCATATAAAAGGCCTGGGTTGCAGAGGTTCTTGAGTTTTCTTCAGGGACTGGAGGAAGCCTGGTTGTGCTGCAGCTTGGTTGGTTTGCCTGTGTGGAGCGAGGTTTCTCATTCTTCTGTATACGCAATGAGGTCCAAGCCTTGTTATTAGTGTGACCTTGGGTTTCTCTTGATAAATCTCAGAAGTAGCAGCTAGGTGGGAGAGTCTAGCATTGGATTTTATTTTATTATTATTTCCAGGAATAAAAATTCCTTAGAAGTTGTTTTTTTTTGGTGCAGTGTTTTCAGCAAAAGGGCTCCTCCTACAGTTTCACTTACCTTTTATCAAAGGCAAATGCTCAAGGTATTTACTTCTGTCCTTTTCAGAATGAAAATTCACTTCGGTTTGTGTTGCAGAAGAGAAATTACTGTCTTTTCCCATTTTCCTGTTCCTGACAGGGAAGAGTTATGTTGCGTTTTACAGAAAAGGAGCCTTTTTTATGTGGGTGGCTCTATGGAATACTCAGGTGGATTGCTGTCTGTGACACTGGCCTCCTTACCGAGTTGTGTATTTATTGATGGTTCCCTTGGAAGATACAGAGCTCAGCTGGAATTCAAGGAAAACACTCTTTCCTGCCCGGTAGTCTTCGTAGGGGACAACGCTGCTCAGTTCTGCTTTTTAATCTTCACCTTTTGTGGAGGTAAATAACATGTTTAACTGCTGCTGTGGTCAAGCGGACACATTTCAAATGCAGGAAATGAATCAAAATATCATATAAGGGAAGGGAGTAATTAGACTGCTGCATTTCTAAACAGGCTGGTGCTGTAAAAGATGAACTCCAGGTTGCAGGAGGTCTTGGATTTAATGGTTCCTTGCTAATGGGTGTGCCACTGTGCTGTGCTTAAGCGATATACGTGGGAACTCCTCAAAGATCCTCTTCACATAACTAATAAGCCACTAGAAATTCTTTAAAGGATCACACCCTTTAAATAAAAGTATTGCCTCATTAGGAATATCAGAAAATAGAGTCTGAACAGAGATAAAAATGGAGCTTGTGACTTAACAGTTGAAATGCAAATCTAATTAGTCTGGTATTTTAAAGTATTAACAGGGAGCCATAAAAAAGATGGAGTGGAATGAAGAAATTTGTTGTAAAGGAAATACTGGATAGTGACAAAAGCCCAATTTATTAACACTCCATGATGTGGAAACAATGAAAAGGGCATTAATTGCTTTACTAGTACTTATTTTGCACCATCGCCCAAAGTAATTGGTTTATTGACCTCTCTTTAATCCTGAATAGTTCTAAAAAATTAATTTCAATGGTGAAAATTAAATTCTATGAAGGAACATAGACCTATTTGTTCTGCCCTAGCTTACCTTGACTATAAGTGATACACTGCTTCAAACATATCTGCCTGTATGTGGAGGTTGGGATATCTGTACGTTCACTGTCCCAGATCCGTGTCTGCAGGCAGTAGTTTTCCATCACTGCCAGATTATTTTTTTTTTTTTTTAAAGAAGTGGTTATGATAAGATGTATTTGGTATGTTCATCTACTCTCAGTTTAATTCCAAGTATCTCTAAGTACATACTCTTAATAATTTATTCCTGGAAGGAAGTTCCTCATTTACAATTTTTTATAGAAACTCCCCTGCAGATCTCCAGCACTTTGAAAACACATGTGTTTGGTTGTAGTTCATTTTTTCAGAGGTATTTCTTTATGTAAACAGCCTGAATCTTTCACACTTAGGCTCTATATATGTATGTATTATTTATAAAATACCTTTTCACACTGTACTATGTATGATTAGCTAACTTTGGCTATATGAAGGCAGAAAATTCAATTAAATGTCACCCAGAAATGGATGTATGGAAGTGACTGGAATAACTTCAGATTAAAATTTGGGATGTGCAAAACTGATGTAGTTTTTCTTCTGGGAAATTTTTGCCAGATGTAATTACAATTTTGAGTACATTTCTGTGTTTGAGGAAGAGCCAAACAAACTTTTTCAGCTTCTTTACATTGATAAACAGTATCAGCCTTGAACCACTGAGATGTTTCATGGAAGCTGTTACTCGGGTGCCATTCACCCATATTTTAAATAGCCAGATGTATATTTCTGAGTCACCAGGATGCGTGATTGCTGTAGAATCCTATTATTTTTCTGTTGCATATCTGTATATTGATTAGCAATTTATAGCTGAAGAAGACCTTTTTTTTTTTTAATGAAGTTCATTATAGGAATCTTGTTTATTTGTCATTGTCATAATGAACAAGCACATGGACTTCAATGATTATATCTTTGGGGTATCAGTCTTGATATGCACCCAAAAGACAGATGATTAATAGTAAACAAGTAATTTTGGCTTCTGTTTTGTTTGGAATACCTTAAGGACAGAAAAGTTCATGATTAACAGCTGGAAGAGGGTGAAACCTCTATGGAAATCAATGTAATGGCAGTAGACAAGTGGTCAAAGAGGGCCTGGTTACTGTGTCCAAGTAGGAAGGCAGTTGCTACAATGCAGTGTGTAACGCTGCTGTAGGCAAGCTTACAGTTTGATCTACAAAGTAGGTAAAATTCAGTATACTGACACTTCCAGCTGCAGAAAAAACAGCGCATATCAAAGCAGCAGTATTACAGCTCTTCAAATATTGTTTTTTCTGGAACATCTTGCACTGAAAGTAGGAGACTTTATTCAGGCTCGATATGTTTCCTCAAAGAAATGAACTATATAACCAAGTCTCTATCAAGTCAATTTATTCATGTGCTCAACTGTCTTCCTGAATTGTTTTCCCTTGACTTGAGCAGCTCCCCATTGTCCTTCTCTACTTCTACCTTTCTCACCCTCTTTCTCTTCCTTTTGTTCCTTATGGCTGGGCCTCGGACTGGACTGCAGCATCTCCTTCCTCTCTCCTAGCTTACTCAGTAACCATTCTTACTGTTTACCTTCACTAGGACACTCCTGCCTTCAGGTGTCTGTTTAGTTTTTCTGGCTTATAGTATCCATGTAAAACAGAGATGTAACTTTATCATGAGAAATATGAGCAGTCCTCACTCCTGTCAAGGTTTATAACGTTCAGCTGTTAGAAGATTTGCTTAAATTTAATGTGCATTCCGTAAGCATTCAAAAAGGTTCAACTTAAAAGCTGAGGTTGACTAGACTGCAAAATCTCAAATGCTGCTAGGTTTGGAGAACCTTGTCATCTGTGTTTTACTTCATTTACTTCAGAGAAGAATATCAGAAGGTGCTTAGTACTTCAAGTCTCTTGGGCTGTATTTGCTGACCAGGATCCTGTCTGCGTTACTTGAATAAGCTTAGGAGATATTTTTTTTATAAATCTGCAGTTCATAAAGTATATAATCTTGTAATGGAAGAGAATCAAGTCTACTTACACACTTGAGAAGTCACAAGGGGAAAAACTGTTTTCTTGTATTATTTGATGAGTAGGAGAAACTGCCATTTGCTTGGGGTTTTATTAGTTAGTTGTTTACATATTAAATTGTCATTTAATATTAAATTGAAACTGTAATCAGTCTTTCTCACTGCTTTGTGTGTGTGTGTAAGTTTAAAATTATTTCAGACCTAGAGTAGCTTTTTTTGGATGTGTGATCTTTAGTCTTCCTGACGGTAGCTTTTAATTCCATGTGCCTTCTCTCTGGCTTCTGTCATGTTTAGAAAAGAAACAATCAATTTTGTTTTCTATGCAAACTGACCACTTGGGTAAACTATTTAGCTATGATCTTCGTGTATCCTTTCCTAAAGGGCTGAGAGGACTTCATGCAGGAATGCAGTTCTTCATGTAAGTAAACTGGTATCATGTTTCAGGGTAGCTCAGCACTAAATTTTCCTAGTGAGTATTCCCTCAGAAACATTCACACGCTGCATTTTACTGTCTACATGAGGTAAGCTATTCTGGAACAGCATGAAAAAGAAAAAGGGGTTTCAAGTTGGGGGTTTTATTTGGGGAGGAGTGTAAGGAATAGTGTTAGATGCAGAATTTCCACCCTATGTGTAAGGGATGCAGTGAATTAAGGGCTTTTTTTAGTAAGCTTATCTCTTCGAATGGGCAACACAGCATCAGAACATAACTGGTGTTCCTATGGTCTGACATCTCCCCAGATCCCTGCTGAAAGCAGTGCGTGGTACCCCATTAATGTGCTAAGAAAGTTTAGCTCAGCTGGTTGCTGGAGTCAGCCTATTCTGTGCAGAAATTTTGAGAGCATAATAAAGCTTTCATTCATAAGGAAGGGAACCTGGTGTTTACTTTTTTTGGCAGAATTCACCACTCACTCCCCAGTCAATCTAAAGTAAAAGCAGACACGTACTGATAATGAACTACCTCCTGTACCCACTGTGAGTGGGTGCCTGGGGAAACAGGTCGTATCATGAGTGAAGGCACTTGGACTCAATTTGGAATGAGTTGCTCAGAAATATAAGTCACTCCCATGCAACGCTGACAAAGGATCTATGGGATGTTAATCCAGTTTGCAAGGTGGCAGGTGCTCTTACCTAACTAGCTCGTGGGCTCATGCACATCCCTGCACAATCCCTTGAGAGAGAAGCTGAGGCCAAAATACACATAGAAACTGGCCTAATTTTCCTTTAAAATGTGTTCCTAAGAAACAATAAGAGGACAAAGAAAGAATGAATTAAGTAAACAGTAGAATTCCTGTTCTCATTTTATGCAGAAGAAATAGGGCTGCTACTTTTTTCTTAGTGCTTTGAATCAACACCTGTTTGAAAAACCTTCACCACTGAGGAATGGAAGTATACCCAGTAGATTTTGAAGCTGAGATACACCTAACTATAAATAAATAAAAATATAGGACCAATTCCTGGCCATCAGGATGTTTCAAATCTCAACTTGAACTTTTCCAGCTCTCATTATCGAAGTAAACCCCAGAATTTTGAAGTGTTTGCAATCCAGACACATGTTCTACTGTTAATTTTTGCACGTACTATTTTGGGCTTACTTGTATAAATTCAGATGATAATATTTAGTTCAAAGCCTGTTTACTATTTACAAATTTGAGATAAGAAAAATATCTTCCCATGCACATTTCGTTGTCCAAAGAGAAGTTTCCTTCTCTTACATTCTTCAGCATTTTGTCTTCTCTGGTTGCTCAGGAAACTGGCATCTCCTGAGTCTACTGATTTCTGCTCCCTGCCTTGCCTGGGTGCTGATAGCCTTGTGCTGTCCTGGCTCTGAAAACACTCCACAGCATTTCAGACCAAAATAACATAATACTTTTGTATTAGTGAGTACATCACAGCATGTCACCACCTCACACTGAACCGTTGGTTTCGTAACATCTTTTAAAGAGATTCAAAGACCCAACAAAGAGCAGAATTTTCTCTCCGTTAATGAGTTCAGTGGTAGCTAAGCTTGAAGACTTTTAGATGATTTTGTAAATAGTAAGGCTTTAAAAGGAAACTGTCTACAAAGCTGTTCTAGATTCCATCCAACAAAGACACTGTATCGTTCGTTTCAAAATGTTAATGTTTTTTGTCTCTTCGCCTTCATTTTGGTCAAGCAATCCCATATAAGTCATCTCAGTGCAGCCATTATTTATACCTAATAATCTCCTTTAGCTGCCAAACCGAAACTAGATCTCCTTCACTCTTGAGCTGAAAGCGCTTTTCTTCCTACAATGTGCTGGAAATGTGCCAATTTACCAGTTCCATTAACTTAATGAGGTCTGACAGCCTGCAGCAAATTTTCTCATAATCTCTCCTGGATTTAAATTTGGTGCTGCACAAACAACTGAGTACGGCCAAGTAGTTGCTTTTTAACTCTATATATCCTAAGAAAAATTCCTTACACATCTTAAATACAAAAGCAGGTTTGAGTCTTTCTTTTTTGTGGGCAGTTTTTTAATCAGGCAGCAATTATTAAAAAGCCAATCAGTAAATTTAATCTTCACAATCATCTGAGTGCTGTATTTGTGTTGACCTGTTAAACATCAGTATTAAAACTTCAAGTGATTTCAAGTGTATTACTGGTGGGGGTGGGGGAAGGAGGGTGTTTATTTATTTTTATAATACACCTGAATACTTATATGAGCTGTGAGGTTATGTCATGATTTTCACAGACTAATAAATAATCACTCTTATAAGGTCAACAGTAGTTTTAATGCAAGGTTAATCCTTAGCTTCTGTGTCCTAATACTTCCAACGACTGCTGCTCGCTAAAGGCTGTAGTATGTTACTAAACTCCCAAGAAATGGAATCGCTTGGCAGATTAAGCAGAACAAAAGTAAAATCTTGCTTTCTCTTGCTTGGATTCTACCTTCCTCTCAGCGACAGCGATACACTGAAGGCAAAGCTGAAAACCCAGAGTTACTAGTCATCGCAGGCATAGTGGGTTCTTATTTGTGTTTTTTGTTATAGTACATGAGATTTCCGTAAATGTGGTAAAGTACTTGAAATTTAACAGCATGGCATTGTAATAGAAAATTGCTAGTGGCAAACTGCACTTTGTAAATGAGCTTGTAACAAAGGCTCCATCTGAATTTACAATTGCCAGGGGTATTTCCCTTCGCTGTAGTAATGCTTCTGCTGTGAAGTTTTTACTCCCACCAAGAAGCTGTAAATCTTGTCTTGGAAGTGCTTTGGACAGTCCAAGACCTCAGTACTTGGGGTAGGAGGTGTATCAGAGGAATCTTAGATTTGAAAGTAGGTGACAAAACGCCTCAAGTAGAAACATGCCATCTCACACCACCTCTTTATCTACAGGGTGTCCGTTCACAGGCTTTGTGTGTTTTGTGTTTGATCAGTATATTTGTAAATATTAGCTTCACTATGTAAATATCATCAGGCTGAATAGTTGTACCTCAGCACAGTCCATGGTCTTCTGGTTTACATCAGGTTCTGCAAAATTAATGTGTTAGTCCTCTGTTTAATCTGGTTTTTCCTAAAGCAATCTTTTGATGAGTGGTTTACAAGAGAGGGAAAAAAACCTTAGACCTCATCCGTACAAAATCTTACAGGGGTGCTTTCCCTGGCCTAAGGTATTGCCCAGTGCTCTCAGTGGGAGTGTTCTTGTATTCATAGCCACATGGAATTGCAACTGCAAGGTTTTTTTCAGTTAAATCAGACTGTCTTTTGTTTCTGACTCCTGGAGAGACTCTTATAGAAACACATCAAGATTTTGTGGATGCAGACTCCATGGAAAATTTGAATGGGTCTCTGTCTAGGTAACAAAGCAGTCCCAACAAGTGAGAGTTAAAAAGTTCAATGTAGATGTCCAACATTGTATGGAATGAGCATGAACATCTTGCTCTTCATCCTGGGAGCCATGTTTTAATGGAGAGAGCTGGGAAGTCACCTGCCTGCAACCTGCTCTAATCCTGTGTTTCCTTAGCCAGTGCTAAAGGCATAGTTAGAAAATAGTTTGGGACCTGGTTTTCTATCTTTAATGTGGGTCAGGTCTCATGACTTTTTATGACCAGACTCATCATGTCTATTTTATGTCAATATATCAGTTCAAGTCCCAGCTCCTCAAGACAATTGATTTGTAATTTCCCATGAAGAAGTTGTTGAAAGAAAACACTGAATTTGCCCTAATGCTTTAAATGCCAGAAAGGGTTCTTTTTCTTTTTCTTTTTCTTTCTTTTTCTTTTTTTTTGGAAATAAATCACACAGTTTGGAGCCCCATACATGTCTGATGCCAACATGCTGACAGCATGGTCCTTTACAAAAGTTTTTAATTTTATCTTCCTCAGTCTTCCCAGCAATTTATTTTCTTTTTCCTCTCAGCCAAGTTCTTTCCTGAGTCCCTGAACATACTTGGTTGAGCTTAATGCCAGAGTTTAAACACTATTGTGTGTTTTGTTGCTGTTGGGATGCCTTATGCTTCCTTAAGCAAGTGCATTGCACAGTCTGGGAAAAATGAGATTTTAGGAGTGTAGGGAGAGACGGGGAGGGGCTTTGTGTCCTGCTGAAGCACTGAACAGTCTTGCAGCAAGGCTGGGTATTTCTTGCTGTGTTTCTGAAAATGATCTGTCAAAGCACTCGTATTCGCTCAGCTGAGTACAAGTTGCTTGAAGTGATTGCAGATAAAGTGGAATATTAAAAGTATGAAAACGTTCTTCAGGACACATACCCTTGAGTCAGGCAGGTACTGTTAAGTCCTCACAAGCATCAGTGTAGCAAGAGCGTGTGGCCATCCAGTGTGTGTCACCTGTACATCAGTCAGTTCAGCTTTGGACTAATGAACTTAGAGTATACCATTCTTTTATTTCTAACATCAGCCAGGGTAGTGAGGCTGTGTTCCTGCCAATGACCTAGTTTACAAAAAGAGTCATTTTTAGAAAATGCATTGATTTCTTGCACAGAACAGGAAATTTAAAGGGAAATCTGTATAATTGCAAAGTTTAGCTAAGAAAACTACATTAAATATAAAAAATGACTGTGGAAGTGAAATGTGAATAGAGGTGTTAATAGAATAGAAAATTAGCAGCTATAGAGAAATTGATCTAAACTCTCTTTTTTTTTTATACAGATTTTGCATTCTTGTTTTGTCCCTGTGCTGTAAACTGTCACACAAATGTTGCCATTCACAGGCACAGAGAAAGGTAGGAGGGCTGGGGACTGAGGAAAGCTGTTGTAGGGGCAGGTTTGAGAGCAGATGCAGTGGTGCACTTGGCTGTTGCTCTTCAGCTGGAGCCATAAACCAGGGCTTTCTTCCTGGAAGTGCAGACCACTGCTTGTTCTTTGTGCCTTTGTACGCAGAGATGCCTGAATATGTTATGGCTGAATATTGAGATATATGTTTATATGATCATAAATTGGGTAATTACCTGGTTTATGTTTGTGCGTGTATGGTGTTTTCTTTGCACTTTATTTCGTTGTGCTCGTAGGAAATATTGGGCTAGAAAAATGTTCACTGGTATATACTTCCCTCTTTCCAACCCAATCCCACCCCCCACCCCACCCCCCCTTCTCATTCCTGATTGGTATTTTAAAAATCAGGAAGGTGTTCAAATCATTTCATAGGACTCAGAATTCTTGGCTTTGCCACAGGCTTCCCGTGCTGCCTTAGACAAGTTGCTTAATACACCACGTTTTGATAGGGAGCTGGAAAAAGGTGGTTATATGAAGCAAGAAAGTATTTGATTATGTTTTCTCAAATGAGAGATATCCTTCATAAATTTACCAAACCAATCAGGCACAGAAACTTCTAATAAACCCTTAATTTGTAAGTGGTTTTTAACGGGATGAAATTCTCCTCACCAGCAGATCCGAGTTTTTCAAAGAAACTGCACTTTGACTTTTTAGAGACAACCTCAGCAGATGTTCAGGCAGCTCTCCAGGTATCTAAAGATAATAGAAGGAATTCCAACCCACTGACGTCAATAGCAAAACTTTTATTGACTTCAGCAGGCCAAGATTTTACCCTGTCACAGCTCTGTGCTAACCCCTGTGCAGGAACAGCTCTCCGCAAGTGGAGGGAGACGAGAAATCATTTTAGAGCACGTCCTGTTCTATTAAGACCTTTCTGTCTTTTATATTCTCTTCGAGAACCGGTGTGAATGTGAGCTGAACACTTCACTGTAGGATGTGTGAGAAGAAGCACAAGTGCTCTTCTTGACATTCTCTTGGTTCTTTGTCACTAACAGGTGATTATAGATTTGGTATTTGCTGAATACAGATTTGAGCCCTGGCAACACCAGCATCTGTGTTGTCATTTTCCTGTTTATAGCTACCACCGTGCTAGATACCATCTTTTCTCAGCTTCCAAGAACTAGTCAGTCTTCTCCAAGCACATTCTTTTAATACAGAATTGGTTACCACTATAAATTCTTTTAAGTCTTGAGAAAAGTCTTGAGAGCGTGTTCTTGTTGAATTTAGAAGAAGAAAAAAAAAAAAAAGAGTGCTTTCAGGTCAAAAGTTCTCATGTTCAGTCTTCATTGCCAATTATCTACTTAGGTGAGAGTACATTACAAAAACTAAACAATTTTATGTTATTATATAATCCACATGTTTTTATTTAAGACTGTCTTAGTAACTGAGTAACACAGCTGAATAACACATAATAAGGCAGATTTTTTATTCCAGGTATTTTAGATATCTCGCTTAAATTCTCTGAATTGCCACTTCCTGAGCAGGATACTTGGACCTCTGTCTTTTGTGCCTTCAAGTTAGATGTTTATCTGCTTTGTTTCTAAGTGGAAAAGCACCTTGAAGCTTACACAGTGGTCCTATGTAAATCCTTGCCAGACAAAAAAATCCTTGCAAGAATCAATTGAAAGGGCCTGACCACATTTACAGGGTGCAGTATTTCCTCCATTTTGTGTCCCACTTTTTTCTTCAAACCAACTCTTTTAATATTCTCCTTACCTGAAGAAAAAAAAAAAGGTGAACTAAACCTCTGTTTCAGTAGAAGCACTCCAACAATAATCGAGTGAATACATACATATTTATATACACATATGGAAGAAAATAAAGCTATTTTTCTGTTAAAAGTGTGAGGATTATGCTACTGCTACTGATAAATCATTTTGTGGTGTACCATTTAACATGTAGGAAGTGAGATTCTTTTTTTCTTATCTAGAAGTCTGTGTTTATGAAAGTCAAAACAATAAAAACCTATCTTTTGAAAACAAGATAGGGGTTTTTTTAGCCTTATTAAATATACTTATTTTATAAGAAGTCAATATGGTAAAGGACTGTCCAGATATAGTTCATACATAGTTTAATTTGTGATGCAGCTGTAATTATTTAAGAAATTACCATTATTGTAATTGAAGGTGAATTTTTACAGTGTTTTGCTTTAATAATTTCAGGTATAAGAATAAAAACAAGCATTGGGACCTCTCATTGAACTATAAAAAGCTGTCTTTAGCCCTTTAGCACTTTATCTGAATAAGCTGTTAAGGGCTAAGGCCCCTGCAGTTGTTATTCAGTGATGCATTTACTTCAGCCCAGAATCAGGAAAACAAGTAAATATGAAAAATCATTTAGTATTTTATTTGGCCTTTATTTTATGCCTTACTGCAACCAAATAATTATCCTAATAACTTGGTATTAGTGTGTCCTTGGGAAACAACAGCTAGAAAGGTCAGTACAGGCTGCTGCATAGGATACAGCATTTCAGGACATTCCATACCGCTGGAGAAAAAAGAACTACATGAAAGAATCCAGCACAAATTTAATTTAGTCACCTAATTATAACAATACCAATAATTTGTTTGTCGTTGCTCTGTTTTATGTATAGGTACACACAGACAATACATGTAAATACTGATCAAAAGAGAACAATATTTAAACTGGAGAAAATAGAGAGGAAAGTATACTTGTATTTAGACTTGCACTTAAGCCTAGGCAGAGGCCATCTGCTTACAGGGCAGGCCATACCCATTTGATAATCTGTTCTAGAGAACAGTGTCATTTTAGACTTCTCAATAAAATTAGCAGGGGATAAACATTCCGAGATTTGAGTAAAGATTGCCTCATACAGAGTGTCTCAGTCTCATCCAGATCTCATGAGTTTTCAAACTGGGTCATGAAAGTCTTGTGGGAAAAGAGTTTGAGCTGACTGTCTGTTTTTCCCTGCTTCCACTTCAGACTGGAAATTCTGTGAAAATGTTCTTTATTGTGGCATTTTGTCATTGGTGCTTTAGGTCTTGGCTTGCAAACAGTAAAAAATATTATGAAGAAAAGATATTTAAGCCTTTTTAAATGTGAAAACTCTGAGAGTTTTCCAAAGAGCAAACCATTTGTTTCTGGTTTGGTCCGAGATGAAGTGAAATGATTTCTGATTCAATTAAAGACCAGACTTTTATAGGTATAAAGCAACTCTGAGACAGATGGGTAATCAGTAGGATTTGCCTAAGTCTTTTGTAGTTAGTTGTACGTCTGCATATTTAGGAATTGATTTACTATGTTTAAAAAAAATCCAATGTTACTGAGACATGCTAGAGGCTGAAATCTCAGTCACTTGCAAAAAGCATGTTTGCCTTGTGTGTTAAGCCCTGGATCTCCTTAAGAGATGAAACTTTTCATAGGTCTCAGCTCTGAAAGGCTCTGAAAATGAGGATAAGTAACTTATGACGGTTAAAACAGAGAGAAGGAACCACAGGACAGACACAGTAAAGGGGTGAAAAAATGGTAATTGAAAGTGTAGAAAAGTCAGAGGAGAAGAAGAGAGGCCAAGAGCTCATGTGAAGGAAGGCAGTTAGAGAAGAGAGCTGGTTTACAGTGGTGTAGAGGGAAAGGAGGAGAGCCTGATGCTTGCTCTATTAAATGAGACTATCAGGATTGCTGAGCTAATTAAATCAGTGGAGCTCTCATTTGAACCAGCTGAGGGTTTGGTTAATGGCTTCTGATTCTACCTCTTCTGCAGGTAAGGTGCTTAAGAGCTCTCTGTGTGTATGTGTCTATATGTTTTATTCCACAGGGGGAAAAAAATTATGATAGTTTTAATGCAAGGTGTCTCTGCTTTCCTAAATAACATTTGCCTTGTGTTTTGTGGTATGATGGATGATGTTAATCTTGAGGTAGGAATATGCTGACTCTCAGGCAGGTATAACAGAAATGGTAGCAATGCTAAGCCCTCCTTAATTCTGCTACTGGAGTGTTTCCTCAAGTGACTGTCCATCCTGCACTGCAGGCACGCTTCTGGCCATTGGTAGTTCAGTTTTCACTTCCATTTAATTGTGCTGATACTGCCAAGAGAAACTCACGGTTGTATTAATTCTCTGAATACTAGATTCTTTGACTGTAATGATACCACTGAAAACCTATTTCTCAGATGCACAGAGCCCACCTGAAACCGGGTGGGGTCAGGAGACTCCCATCCACTATGGTGAGTGTAACTGAGCTGATGTTCCACCGGTGTCAAGGAAAGGTTGCTTTGCAGAAATATTTGTTGCAAAATGGAAAGTTACAAAGTATCTGATACTTTTAACAAAGTATTCAGCTGTAAATCATTCTGTAAACATCATCAAATATTTACACAATATGACAGGAATATTAAGCAAAATATTTTTTTTCATGTAACAGAACTTAAGTTGAAAGGTCCAACGGCCTTGTTAACAGTTTCTGAATTAGGAGGGAGAAAGTAATTACAACACATTCTGGTTTGTGTATCTAACTTACTAGAGAATAATTGTAGGCCAAAAAAAAAAAAATGTTCTTGACCTGTGCTTGTACTTTGAAGCCACAGAAAAAAATGGAGTTCACATACCAGAGTAGTTAGTCCCAGCCAGTCTCTGTCTCCAGCATATCAGCTCATAAAATTTCCCCCTCTTTTTGCAGTAGTAATAACACGGCGTATTCTTTGACATCAGACTGAACAGGAGAACTCGGATGTTTCAGGTCAGATTTTCCACACAAAAGATATGAACCTCCTTAGTATGGGAGAATGTCCTAGAACTCTCCTCGATATATAATCTACATCTTGTATCTTAAGTTTTTTTCTTGTATGTACACAGTTTTCAGGGTTTCTTCTGATATTTTAAGTGTGTAAGTTGAGGTGTGCACTGCCCTCTCGGCTTCCTGCACGGGGTCCTGTGCCTGCTTTGGTGAGACAGGGGCTGCAGAGTAACTTGGTACTTTTAGGCAAGACCTTTTGCCCAGAGTGTGCTTTAAAGAAGGGTTTATCTAGCTAGCTGTTTTGAACATATATTTCAGTAAATGAAGCACAGGACATATTTTTAGTGGCTTTCAAGCTGCAAAGTGGCTCATCCTTCATACTCATAACAATTTGTACGTCTGGTTCCATATGGAATAGGCCAGATCATCATAGTTATTTAGGTACCTCATGAGATTTTTCAGACCTGTGTGTTCCAGTTAGATAGGCTGATAAGCATCTTTGGATATCCCAGTGGGGACATCCGTAGCTGTTTGTATGTGAGTATTATCCTGGGTTCACAAGAGACAAAGATGAGATCTGGATCTGAGCTTCTGCAGGACTAGAGCGAAGTAAGGGAGGTTGTATTTGAAATTGGACTGTGGTTTTAAAATGCCATAGTTATAATAAGATGAAGGTGACACAGTTGAGTCTAACCTTAAAGTTTCCACAAGGTATGAGTTTTTAAGAACAGTTCTTGGTTTGAAATTATTTTTTAAAAAAAGAAAATTGTGGTGACTATTATGGTTATTGAGATTTGTTAACACATGACTTGACATATCAAATGTTGGTCATAAGAGAGAATTGTGCTAGTAACAGAAATTCTCTCTTACACTCTCCCCAAATCTTTCTTTGCAAGTGCAATTACATGGAACAGTTTTAGCAAGCTATTCCAAAAGGGCTACGATTTTTTTAGGTTGTCTCTCTAATTATCGTGGCACAAAATTTTACCCATGACTGCATTTTTTGGCTGCTCCCACAACACACCCAGGAACTGAGACTGAATTCCTTTTCATGCTGCATTTTTTAATGTTCTTGGGTAGCTGCTTCTTCACTTGAAAAACATTCAGGTGCCCATCACTTTCGAGACATCTTTCCTATGGATTGCAATCTTTTCAGAGAAGTACAGAAACACCCGAGCTTTTCAGCAGGAGACACGGACAAAAGTCCCACTTCACTGAACTGCAGCCAATAAAGGGACAGAGGTTGGGATTCTGTGGGCAAACACCGTGTGCAGACAAGTCATCTTGCAGCAAGCTTAAAATTATCTTTCCTCTTCTTCTTTCAGCTGTCCTGGGTTGGTTAGTTCAGGGTTTACTCTAAAATATTACATTGGTGTAGATATTTAACATGACGTGCCATCATACTTTATTTCAATCTGAGCCCGGTTCTGGTTTTAATCACACTGTTGTGTCACGTATGTGAGTGAATTTCTGGAAGTACTGGAAGTCTGACCCTGACAAGGTATAGACTAATGTCTCTTGGCAATGCTGCTATTCCAATCCATTCTTTTATGCTCTGTTTCTTTTTTTTTATTTTATTTTATTTAAAAATGAAAGACTGAGTCTCAGGACTCAGGTTTGTACAGGCTACGCTGTGTTTGGTGGTTTTGGCCATAAGAGAGGTTAAAATGATAGAGAAATGGTCTGGGATCTTAAAATGCAGTAAATCAGTGTTCTTTATATAATCTTAATGCTCTTACATATTTCTGAGGAGAAATTATCGCTAATGTGTTAGCATTAGTTCTCCTATTGCCTGATTAAGGAGTTTATAACCTTATGGTGAGACGACAGGCTGCTAGTGACGTCTTTCCCAGTGAAATATAGCCTGATATTCAACACCAGAGGCCTGTGTTTGCCAGGTCTTGCTCTATAAGAGAGATCCTAATCTCAACAAGATAAACGGCTTAAATAAAAGTTGATGAAAGAACAGTCCGAACAGTGGATTATGCTCTCAAAGTTTTACAGTGCTTTGCTTCAGGACAATTCTGGGCTTGTGTTCTCGGGGAAGCTGGGAAGAGCTGAAGTTTTTGGTGTTTACAGAATTGTATTCATCTCGGGTTTTATCAAGTTAATTTATACTCGGGACTTGCATAGTCATTTTTCTTTTGTACTGGGAAGAAATTACGGGGAAAGGGTTAAGAGCTTGCTCGCTCTTCATCTGGTTTAAATCCATAACTATGAGCCCCTGTGCTGTTTCTGGGTTTCAGATTACACTCTGTGATTTATAGGAAAAGGCTGTTCTCCGCAAGTTGAAATCCCATGTGTTTCTCCACCATTGTAAAATAACAAATCCTCGAGAATGCTTCCAGTTGCAAAAAAATTGCAGTTCTGAGCTACATTCTTAACTGCTTTTTTTTTAAGTTATTTTTATATTTATTTTTTTCCCCTGAAGTGATGGCATCAGCGTGGGAAGTGAAGTCCCCTTGTCCTAATGCCGTCTGCTCAAGGTTTGCCATGCTTTTCGTGGCAGGTGTTGCAGTTGCACAAACTGTAGCAACACCCTCATGTTTATAGTCTTCGATCACTTCATTTTCGGAGGATACACCCACTAAAAAGTGCAGCTGTGAGCAGACACTTATATCATTCTGCATAAGTCATGTGCAGAGCCCCTGCAGAGATGGCAGGCCTGAAGCCACAGTGACCTAACAGTCCATCAGCTTCCAGTCTTTTCTGTGTCTCATGGTGGAAATCAGTGCAGAATTTGGTCTCATGTTTTTCAGTTGATTTCTGTGGCAATGATTGTTTTATTTTGGATATGGTATGATCTCAGAGTATAGTACTTAGAAACAGCTTCACAGCAGTGATTTCCATCTTCTCTTTTGCATTACCAAGTGGCAGGAGAATTTGCCAATAATCATCTCTGTAGTAGAAAACAGCATGGAAAATGTGAGGATTTCTAAAATAGAACTGTCACCGATTTTGGTAATGTAAATATTGCTATTCAGGTCAATGGCTTTTTCCTTTCAGATATGTTTTCCTGCTGTAATTCCTGTCTCTGCAGCTGGGAGAGCTGCTTTCCTTTGTTGGTCACAACTGTGGAATGACTTTCATTTGTGATGAACAGCTGAGATACTCTCTCGGTTTACCCACTTTGCCTTGGTAGAATAGCCTGAACTTTGAGGGGGTATGAGTGAATTTAACCTCTTGCCTGGGATTGGTTTTACAAATAAAAAAAAGAACTTTTTTGGCTCTGTCCACCATTATTTAAAAATACACATATTACTGAGATGTGGGGAAAAAACTAAAGGAGCTTCTGGCTAAAGTCATTATGTGAGGTTAAATAAGGATCAATGCAATATTGTTTTGACCTTCCGTGGATCCCTGATGAACTGTGTCAGGAGTTGACCTAATAAAAGCTTATTTCTTTTGTCTCAAAACAAAAGGTTAAATGGGATGTTATTAGTAGTATTATCTGATGAATCTTAATTAAGTTGTGGAATACAGGATATTTTAAATGATCATGTTAAAATATTGTGTGGAGTAGAAACAACCAATTGAGAATTCTTAGTGAGTTGGTCATAATTTTGATGCTTTTGTGTCTCATACTTGTCATCAGATATTTTGTGTACAGGTTATATCTGGTGTGTATTCTGGGCAATGCAATTTAAGCCTCAGCCTCGAGTTCACAGTGGTCTTGTAACTCCCCATGATGAGTACAACAAAGAGCTACCATGTAGTGTTAACAACTTCTTGAGCATAAGGAGGTAGTGCAACATCAGACAGTTTGATATTCAAAGGTTGTTGTAAGTTTAATAGGCCAACAACAGAGAGGCAAGTAACCATAGGCAATATGGAGATTTCTTCCTAGTATTGCTGGTCATAGCCCTGCATTTCCTTGTATAATTCAGAGCCATGAATGACACGCTCTGCAAAAAAAATATTTTTTAATCTGAAAAGATTGCTTTTAACCAAATGTGGCAAAATAATAATACTATGGCTTTCTGTGTGCACTGAACTACAGCTCCGTTGTGTTCTGTCTTCAGCTTCTTTAGAAAAGGAGTTTAGTGTGTCAGAATACGTCTGTAAGACAGTGCTGGACATTATTATTTACTTATCTGTGATCTCATTTGTGTCTAGTTACTTTCAAATTGCTTGGCCTTGAATCCATGTGAAAAAGCAGCTGCCTTCTGACTCAACAAGATGCAGAGAGTGAAGAGATGAATAAAGATTCCCAGTGATTTAATATGAGTATCAGTATCAATTAGTGTTTGATAATGATATCACCAAAATCAGGGAACAATAGCCAATTCTGACAGAATGGGAGCTAGGTTTTATATTTTTTCTGCTTTCTCTACAGAGTATTTCAGTACTTTCCAAAAATAATTTTGTATTCTTATTTTTTTTTCCTGCGATGTCCTTTGTTCAACTCTTCATAGCCTGTGACAGATAAAAATTAAAACAGAATTGTCAAAATATGCAGCAAAGGCGATTTAGGATGTACAAGCAATCTCATGTTCTTGCCTGATTTCAACACAAACATTTATAGTCAGGGTTCTGTTCTTAGCTAGCATCGTTGTGGGCAGACCACAAAGGAAATCTCTGATGCAAGTTCCCTACCCCAGCAATGACTTTCTCCATTTTTATCCTGTGCTCTATTGGCATGCCTATGAAAAAGCTACACATTTTTTTTTCTCCTTTATAAAGAATTTCTTATGATAGTAAGCTATTTTTATTATTAACTGAAGTTATTAAAACATTAAAATCCTCCAAAGGCAATGTTATTTTAAAAACTTGTTCTTTTTTTGCATGTCTCTTAAAAATCTGCAAACCAAGCAAAACCAGACTATCTGCAGAGAAAAGAGGATTGCTATAACTACACGAGAGGATTTCTGAGTTAAGCCCATGACTTTTGAGAAGGGAGACATGAAAGCTGCTGTAAAATAAAATACAAATCCATTAAAAGATGGCTATGCATTTAAAACAGAGAGTTGGGGGAATACATAGTGGGAGGAGGAGCTTACAAATGGTAATTCAGCTTAAGCTGGTTCCCCTGGGGCTATGTTCACATTCAGTAAATAATAACCACAATGTTTATTGGCTGAAGGGTTCACCAGAAGAGTGAATTCAGCATGATTCTTACTGAGTATTCTTGCAGAGCAATTTTTAAATTTCTAATCACTAATACACCTCTGGAAAGTCAGCCCCTGTATTCCTCCAGGTAGGGAACAGAAATTGCATTATGAGACACAGGCATTTAAGTCAAAGCAGCTTGTATTTCTTATTTTTTTTTAAACAAACACCTCAAACATACTATTTTGATTAATGACATATAAATATCTTCATAGAAATCATTTGCTGCAGACATGGAATTATTCAGCGCTTAGATGAGCAAATGCACTTGATGAAATCTTATCTGTTCATGACCATTTAGCAAGCGTGAATAAGAGCTCAGTAGATGTAGATCTTTTGTAGCCAGATTACTTGTTTGCAGTAATTACTGGAATATCTTTGACTGCTAAAGCCAAAGAAGTTTTAAAAGTCAAGCTTACCTGCTGTTTCTGATTCTTCTTGTTCTACGTATATCTATTATTCCTGTGTTCCTATTGCACTGAAACCTATGAAGACCCTCAAGGTGAGGACTGTGGCAGGGATGGCTGAATTAATTTCATTTGTCTTCTCATTAGTTTCTAACTTGACTTTCACAAACGGATGGGGAGTCCAGAGGGCAAGGTGTGCTAACGGATGTTTGTCCATAGAAAATATATACATTCATAGAATCATTTGGGTGGGAAGAGACCTTTAAGACCTAGTGCTCATACAAGCCATACACTGAAAATGTTATGGGAACATATATGTAAACACTTAGCTTGTCTGAAGCCCATTTATTCAAACTTCAGTTTTGTAACTGATTTGTTCTTCAAGTGTCATCATACTTTTCTAATGCTTTTGGGCAGCTTTTACTGGTTTGTCCTTGAGATTGTTTTTCTGAGTCATTTATGGGCCAGGATATATTTTGAGAGCCCCTGATAAACATATCGTAATGATGGCAAACAACAGTTGCCTGGCTTTAGCAACAACCAAAAGGACAAGCTGGGTAGCCCACATTAGTTGAAATAATTGGTGATTCTGCTTTTGTTCCTGGGCACAGTGATCAGACATTTCCTATTCCAGAATACACAGCAATGCAACCTAATCCCTTCCAATTTATCACATCTCAAATGTTGCCCAGTACGGAGAGACTCCCATCAATTGTAATGGGCAGGGAATGACAGGACGTGTGAAAAGACAAGAATAACCTTGAGCCGCAGCAAATTCTATACCAAAAGTGCCTGGAGGACTAACGATGAAAGATTTCATTAGACTTAAATGCGCTGATGAAATGGCTTAATGTAGTTACTCCGAATCTCATCCACCAGACTGTGTGACAAGGAATGCTTTTCAGTGCCTGAATGGAAAAAATATTTCAGTTTACATGCACGACGTATTATTAAAAGGATGATGATGTGTCAAAGTCCAAGTCTAAATAATTATTAGTGCCAAAAACTTCGGGCCAGCCAACTTCAGCCTTATTTCTTAATACTTTAGCTGTGTCCTAAGTCAGAAATGAAAGATGACTGCAGAGAATTTAAAAATATGTTTGAAAACTGAACTTGACTTCAAATGAGTGTTAGGTTTGCTGAGAAACGGGCATTTTGTAAAAGATACCCTAAAGCTGTGTCGCTCTCGTACCGAGCTTTCGTTCATGTTAAACTCATTCTGAATAGACAGCATTGACCTTTTAACTCCGATAGTATCAGTGTCCGTGTATATTGGGAGGTCTGTGCCAGACATTTTGGGCCTGCTAATAAAATGTTCTACAAATGAATAAAAAGGCAAGTGTTATAAATAGGAAATTAACACCACCTTTCCTCTGCCTTGTTGCTTTAATATTTCTGTTAACACTAAACCAATATGTAGAACACCTTCCTGAGATGAAAAGGGGAACAAACTTCTAATGACATTATTATTAAGGATTTGATATAAAATTCAGCAGCTTTGTAAGGACAATAAATATTTCTCAGTAGTAACGATTTTTCCTTTCTTGTTCTTTAATGAAAGAACTGTGTATTTCAGAATGGGAATTCATTCTGTAAAACTTCATTTAAAAAAAAAAAAAAGTTTTCTGTTTTTCTTGAAATATAAACCAACCAAACCACGCAACTGCTTACTTCCTTATTTGTAAAGCCACCTGTTTTTAGTAACCAAATCTCATATCCTTGGTCCCAGAGAGTGCTCTGCTGGGGTGGCCCAGCAGGTCCCCTGGCAGCAGGGAGGCAGGCGGGTGCCAGCTGAAGCCGCTGATGTTTGCTGTGGTGAGTGCGGGACTGGGCAATGAGCCACACCTTGGGACACCGATGGAGATTTTGGCTGGCTGTGAGGTGAAAAATGAATAGTATTGCAGTCAAATGTACAAATGGCTCCATTAGAACAGTTTTGGGACATTTATAAATGCGTAACAACTTTCCAACCAAAGGAGAACATCTATAAAATTACCCGAAGTTCTTCAGCATGCTTGTTTTCCAAATTGCAAGAAATTCCAGTCCAGATTTGTGATGGACTAATGAAGAGGTTTCCTCCAAATGACTTGTTTTAGGTTAAGTATCCTAACAACAAAAGGAGGCAGGAAAAACTAATGATTTCTAGTCATGTTATTCTGTCAGACTTTCTTTTGTAATGTGAGGGCTCAATCCATTGTATTTGGTTGTCAGGGTTTTTTTTCATTCTCATTTCTTATGCTTTGAGGAGTGTCTGCATCTGCAACAGGTTACTTTTTCAGTGCACAAATAAAGCAAACCTAGTTTATACCTACGATTAACAGGTTTGTATGAAATTGTTCACCATTACCACTGGGATGGTGTGCTGCTGATGATGAGTTGTTAGATCCCGGATCTGGATCATTCCTATGGGTTCTGACAATGGTACAGCTTCATTGGTGGCTTCAGGACCTAATTCTATGAGTTTAAGTCCACAGGAAATGTCACATAGTATGTGCTCTGTTCTGGGTGATCTGGTTGTCCTGTTTGTATTGAGAAAGAAAATTATTGGTAGCCATTGAAAGGTAGTGGCACTTTTTCTTTGGAGTGGTGCAGGCTAAGATGCTGTCTAGTAGAGGAAGCACTGATCTTTAGCTTGATTTTATGGCCAAACTACTTCAGTTTATTTTTGAAGGTGATACGCTGACTGGGATCACTCAAATGAAGATTGGCAAGTTGGATGTTGGTAATCGTGAAATTAATGGTATAGTGAGGGAGAGGCTCGAGGCCTGGCAAACAGGAGAGGAGAATAGCTTTGTTCTCACGATGGCAAAACCTCGTCCGCTGCCCTTGTTGCTAATGCGCTTATCAAACAAGCTTCCTCCAGAAGTTAGGCAAAAGAAAACATGAAGAAGTAAGGGATATCGGTTGCAAGAGAACTTAGCTCCCACAGCCACCCTGAAGCAGGAGGGCTCTCCGCAGTAGTCCCTAAAGGCCCTTGTCCAGAGGGGCTGCGGGAGGGAGGCTGCCGAGGGAGCCTGGCACTGCCCGGCACTGCAGCTCCGGCAGGCCTCTCTCGCCGGCAGGCCTCTCTCGCCGGCAGGCCTCTCTCGCCGGCAGGCCTCCCTCGCTGGTTCTGGGGACACGTGCGCAGCTATCGGCTGGTGCTGCTGCCTGGGAGCGCCCTCAGATGATGTCATTTCCCATCATGCTCCTTAGAAAAAGGCAAAAGTACGGAGGGAGCTCTTACTCTGAGGATGGTGATGTACTGAGTGGCTATGTGAGCACGCTGCGTGTCCCCTGAGGTGCAGACAGCCGTTCCGTAACCAGAGTTCAGAGGTGTCACAAGTGGCGAACAAACAAATATCACCAGTTAATGGTTAAACTCTCAATTTACTGAAGCATTTGTTACCAGCTTGCGAAAGAGATCAAACAACAGTGAATCATAACCTTGGCTACTAATTAAATCCTTTATTCCCTTCCCTCCTCTCAGAAGCATTTAATCTGAGGAATCGGGACGGCCTGTTGTGCAGAATTAGATTTTCCAGCAGAAGCAGAAACAAGCTTGCTCTAAGATTTTCTACTGGAGCTGGAAGTGGGAAGGAATAGAATGATAATATTAACTTTCCCTCCTGGCGTGGAAGCTCATGTTAGTACTGAATGATGATTGATGTAAAATAGCTGCATTGGAAAATCAGTTTGGTGGTATAGTTTTGTTGTTTCACTGAACGACGAATACCATTTATATTACCCGTCTGTCTTGCTTATAGATGAGGTTTGTTATCTCAATAGAGAGGGAGGTGTTTGGTGTGCTCTACTAGTGACCATCTGTCCCAAGAAAAAATATTTTACTCAGAAATAATGGTCTGTGAAGAACACCCTGAGGAAATGAGACATAAATCAAAATGCTACAAGCAGTTTTACTACAATTGGAATTTATTTCTATTTGTCGTGAGCTGGTTTTGTGTGTGTTTACATATAGGATGTGTAGCTGCATGAAACTTACACTTCCACACCTTTGATATTTAATAGCAAATTAAGCAGCCTTTCTTTTTGGCTCCCATGTCTGTGAGGCAGAACTTAAAAACCCCAAATGCTTTATTTCCTTCAGTTTTGGGGGGGAAGTCTCCCTTGTCCCTAGCAGCAGAGTGATGCAGCAAGGGCTTGCAGAACAGGGGTACCATGAGCTAGCATTAGACCAACTCCATTCACTGGGATTCAATCCAGGCAGGCAGCCAGCCAATCCCAATTAGGAAGAGGGAATTTCCATTTCTATGACATGACCCATAATCTTGCAGTAAGATCTGCAGTAGCAGGGACATGCTGAGAAGCCCTCAGTACAGTGTTCAGAGGGAAGGGCCTCCCTGTGCAGCTCCAGCTGCAGACTCATGGACAAGCACAGTCACTTTATAGAAGTGCACTACCAGTCTTGGTGATCTGTAGAGCTGTGGTGAGAAGATGCCCGTTGTTAGTTCGAAAACCAACCATATTTTACATTATATCTGGAGAAAGAATCTTTACTGTCATGGCTAAGTCTGAACAATTTCTGTAACAGAAAGAAAAAACACCCAAGAGGCAATATGTGCAAGTAGAAAACAAGAGCTTTTTTTCCTTTTCTTCTATTTCTGGCTTTGTAGAAAGCTATTTTCCCACTAAAAAGTGTGAGTTTTCAGAAAGGGAAGGCCCCAGCTAAAAACATGCCAAGCCAAAAAAACGCTACAAAACCCCCCAAAAGCTGGATTTCTAGAGGGACCATGTATAAAAGCTGTGCATGGCTGAATTTGCAGAGAAATGGTTGTTGTTTTTTGGTTTGGTTTGGGTTTTTTTGATGAAAATGAAACTGGGAAAGATGGGTGGAGGTTTGCTTAGACATAGAAGGAGGTTATGGGGACACTTCATTGTACTGAGATATGTATGCAAACCGAGCCTAGGTCAGATAAAACCCTGGCTTTTTTATAGCTTTCTTGACCAGTGGGGAAGGTTGACATGCTAGTGTGTGGTGTTCCCAGGCTGAACTGTGACTCCTTGAATTACAAATTCACGTGTTGCTAAAGCATTTACTGCAGCCTGTTACATTTCTTGTCTAGATGGAGATGCTCTTTCACCACACTCACCTTCCTCATTTTTCCCACAGGCTGCGGGAACACCACCGCGCTGCAATTAAGGTGATTCGGAGGATGCAGTATTTTGTGGCAAAGAAAAAGTTCCAGGTGAGTTGTGAATAGAAAGCTCCTTTTCTAAATAAACCCTTTTATTCTCCTGATTCATGGGTTCTTTTAGAAACTTAAGAGAGACTGACACAATTCATTTCAGTAATGGTGAGCCACACCCACTATTCTCTCCCTCCTTCAATAGGGTGGTTGTTCAGCAGCAGGTTAGTCAGCTGTGGATGCGCTGGAAATAGGTTAAACTCCTGAAAAGCAGTCTGAATTAAAATGTTATTTTCTGCTAATGGACTTGACCCTTAACCCTCTGTTATCGCCATCTCTTTCTCTCAGTGCAAACATTCTCATATGTCTCCATTAATTCTGAGCTGTACATTACTGTCATGCCAAGCAGGAGGATTAGAGATTAAAATACTACCTCAGCCTTGTTTCTGTCTCTTACTCAATGATAATGAAGTCCTGATAAGAAACCGGGGTGGAAATTTGTTAGTGCATTGGAAGGTTTCTCCTTCCTTTCCCATTCTCCCCTCTGCATAGGTAGGAGACCTCCTTCCCAGTTTGAGAGATATGAACTCCCCCCTAGCCCTCCCGGACATGTTTCCTGTGTGTCACTTCACTTGCTGCGATACTGTGATACCGTAAGCATTTAACAGTAGCTAATTAACCTTGTTGCCTGGTCTGAATGAAAAATTCTGACTGCAAACTTTCTTAGAATGTGGTTTCTAAATCAGTTTCATTAATCCAGTAAAATCATATGTCAACAGCCTTCAGCTTGATTTAAACCAGGTGAATATATATAGATATATTTAAAAATATATGACTTTACTTAAAATCAATTCATAAGGGACAATCTCTAGAGAACAGGCTTCATAACTGAAAATGCAAAGAAAAAGAGAGGATTAAATGCACTTATCCATTTTCATATATGACCTCACCACTAGTGCCTACAATAGACTCAAAAACTTTCCTGGCCTTAATCTAGACACCACAAAAAGGGAAGGTGTCCTTTTTCCTTCGCATTTAAAGGGCACAAAGTTTAGGATCAAAAAGGTGATGATGATGACGACCACCAACAGTCCAAGAGATCGTTGTTCCTCTAAGGTGATGTTTGCTGCTACATCAAAATCAGGGTTCTGACTTCCTCATTGAAATTTAGAAACATTGCCTGAATTATTTAGCAAATTTCTACCCTGCTAATTTCTACTAAAATTTGTGACCTAATTCATGGCTAAGGCTGCCTGAGCTTTTCAGAAATTTGTTTCAGTCATATATAATGTATTCAGACTGTCACCATTTAGGCTGAAATCTCCCATGTCTGGGGTTTTCTTGGAGAAAGATTCTGCTAGCACGTTTTACCCATTACTTTTATTGGACTAAAATTAAGGCAGGCACAGTATCTGGACTACTTGAAAATAATTTTTATAGTCTTTTTGTTGAGAAGCTCCTTAAGCCTTGATGGCCAGCACTTGTAAATTGGCAAGGGACGTGGCCCATTCCACTGTTATGTCCACTGCTCTTCTTTGAAAAACTGCCTAAATGCGGCCAGTTCCACGAAGCTTTCATTTATTCTCATTCTAAAACCTGATTGTGATCCTTTGTTAGTGGTAATTACTGAATCATTGCTCTCAAAAATTTAGATCATAAAATATTTGCCACGGTATTAACAAAACTGCTTAGAAACAAGAAATCTACACATGATATATCTACCTCCCAAGTGGTAGTTGTCAAAAACAGATTTTGAAAATGCCTGAACACTCCGTGCAACATTATCCACCTGGCAAATAAACGAAAACTCCCCTGCGGCAGATGATATGATAGAAGCTGAAAAAGCATTTGAGTGAATAGAATGGGACTATTCAGTTCTTTCTTTAAACTTGTTTGTACTCGGTATCCCAGTTGCTAATCTGGCTTCTCAGCTGTACTCTCGCTTTTGCATCTGCAAAAGCCCTGGTCCTGGCCATCTACAGAAACCCTCAAGAAGGTTGTCTCTCACCCTTCTTCAGTGGTCTTCTTCCTGAGCTGTCAATATGAGCTGTTACTAAAGAACTAAAGATGTCAGTTAGGCTGAAGTGAAACGTATCTCGAGTCACCCCTGCGCACAAGTGGTACGCTGCTGCTCCTGTCAAAGCAGAATCTCCCCAAAGGAATGTTTGAGGATATCTGATACTCCTCCGTCATTTCAGAATACGAGGTTATGACCGACTTTAAAAATTTGGAGAGCACCAAAGGTACAGTTTTCAAAAGCACCTAAGTAATTTAATGCACAAAGTCACCTTGAAACTCAAGCCACAAGGTGCTTCAGAAAAATCTCTCCTATTATTAAGAGATAACCACTGTCATTATTCTTTCCTCAAAAGCATGTTGCAAATCTGCTTTGTTCTATTGTATGTACATAAAATAGTCATAAGAAATTAAAATATTTAAATATTGGCTGAGTAATGACTATACTGTCTCAAATAACGTGTCTAATGCGATATCTGAAATTAAGGTAAAGCAGAAGATGCATTTTTAAAATGTACCTTTCAGCATTTAAGAGGGCCACATAGCTGTCTGCTGATAGATATTTGCTCTCTGAGTTTTTTGTGTTTCTGTGACAAGTACATTCCGAAAAGAAAATTCAGATTTTTTTATTTTCTGTAACTGCTGAAAAGAGAGACACAAATTTCAGCTGACGTCCACTGGACTTCTCATGCTTAAAATTAGCTGCAACATAAGTAATTGCATGGCCAGCACTTCAAAGGAGTATTTTTAAGAAATGCCTCTGAAGCTTTTGGGGAGGGGAAGCATAGGAAGAAGGAGAGGAAGAGGAAAATTTTGCAAAATAGGTCCCAGCATGAACCCAGCATGGTTCTTAAACTGTACCAGCTGTTTGCAGGATACACCTGTATGACTAAATTTGCCTAGATGCATTTGTTTAAGAGCTCAATTAATAACAGGGAGTAATGGAACCACTAGGAGAGAAGTCAGTTAGAAAGCAGAGACTTCCTGTTTAAAAATAAATAAATAAATAAAAAGAAACTAAACAGGGATACAAAGGAATTTCAAAGGACGTGAAAAACAATTCTTTGTGAAGCATCACATTTGGGCATCATTTCCTCTTTAAAAGAAGGGGGAAAAATGATGCTCTATTTTACAGTCCACATTTGAATATAGTTCATATGATGTCGTCCAGGTAAGAACCCAGCATAATTTTATAAAGAATGAATACCTCTTTTTATGGATGTGTTTATGCTCTCGTGAAGTCTGTAGGACTGTTCCATATTGTGTAGGACAGATCATATTCTGGTAGTAGCGAACACAAGTCCTGTCCATCAGATAAGGTGAATGGCTCACAGTTAAGGATTCTGTGGATTATAGGGAAAACAGTACTTAAAAATTAATGGTTTTCTAGGCTTTCTTCACCTCCCCTATCAAAAATTAATTTTATATATTAGTTGTAAATGAGATGTAAGTTTAGACCATGCTGAAGACAACTGACTTCCAGAAAGAAAATCACCATACTTGGTTATTCCATTAGCTGGATTCATCAGTAAATAACCTTTGTCTTCCACTTAGAAAAGTTTCTAAATGTCTGCACGTGGATACAACTGTGCTGTCCATCAAAGATCCAGAGACCAGGAGTTTGATCTGATTTCCCCTTGTTGCTTTGAAATCTTTTTTGCTCTTTCCATGTGGATTCTTCCTGTTGAGGGAAGCAGTTTCCTTCTAAAGTATGTTTTTAACTTGTGTTATGTTTTTCACCACGGGAAATATTCTATACATAGCATAAACTTAAAATACAGGTTGCAGTTCCACTGATGACGTGAATAACTGTTGCCTGGTTTGTTACAATTTCCCTGGAAAATCTTGCATTTACAGTCTTACAATTCATCATTTTATGTAGTCTATTTGTCATGGTATGAATCATGAATTGTGTGTGTAATCTTTTCTAATCTCCATACTTGGCTGTACCAAACAATGTAGTTCAGAGTGTCCTGTGCTTCAAAGGATGTTCTACCCATTTTAGTAGACTGTTATTTGGTTGCATTTCCCAGAAATGCCCCTTGCACAGATTCCCTTCTCTCTTTCCCAGCTCTGCCTCCCTGCACGTGCAGTGACTAGGGAACAGCAACAGCCAGTGGTACTAAGCTAACTTTTGGCTTTTGTGCCCTCTGCAAACTTTCATATAGGATAGAGGGAATTTTAAACTCATTTAAGAAGCTATTTTGCCATGAGCATTAGTTAATTACCAGAGGGATGAGAGTAGAAGTAGTTAAGGAAAGTTGTGGGGCTGGCTTCTGCTTTTGTATCTTCAGTACTCATCCACTTTCTGACCTAGTTCGGGGTTGGTTTTTTTCCTTTTACAAAATTCACATGTCAATATCATGAGTATTTTCTCTTGAAAGATCAGCTTTCAGTATGAAGTAATTCCAGAATAATTAGTACTGCTTATTAAATACCCTGTCTTACTTGGTTATTAAACTTCATTCATTAATACTATTTACTCCAGGTTTTCAGTTCTTGTTTTAAAGAGAAAGAAGCAGACCAGTAAGTGAAAACCAGGCAGGGACATGCCTGCTCTTTCTGCTGTCAGACACCTGTGTCAGAGGAAGGGATTGGCAGGAGAAAGCTCTGCATCTTTATTCTTCCTCAACAGCTTTTCTGAACCTGGAGTTTTCAAGCTATCTTGTAGATTTCTCTCTTGCTTATTTATAGGACAGAAATAATCCAAGGATTTATTTTTTTTTTTATATCATCATGTTTACAGTACTAGTTCATGGAAAGACTTACGAGCTTATGCCATCGTTGGATCGTATTTCTTTCTTTGTGGATGTTAGTTAAGATTTATATGGGTGTAAGCGGTCGGAGCTCTTGGGAATTCTTCTCTGTGCTCTTTGGTTAGATTGAAGCAATTCCCATTCGTGTTTAGCCTTCGACTAGAGAATGTCTCACATCCACAAGGTTTGCAGTTGGCTTTGGGGAATCTGTCATACTGAAATAGAATTTGTTTGCTGAAGCTATTAAAGTAACAATTCCTGAAGTGTGGGAGCTACCTCCCGGATGGGTATGGGGGACTGCATGAAGGTGCCACAACTTAGAGTTTATAGCGTATCCCACTCTCCTTTGGCTTTTGGCATTTGTGGTGTGAAACCGAGGAAAAGATGCAGTGTGGGAAATAAGGTGAAGTAGTGCAGAGCATACTTTTTTGGCCTCAAGTTTGGTGCATAATCTCTTGCAAGGTGTGTAGAGCTGCAGTAACAAAAAGGTGGATGAAATCAGAACTGTCATAATTATTCTACAAAATATGTATGATCACGGCAAAAATCAAAATATCTCAAATGTTTACACAGTGTTCAAAGGAGTTAGAAGAACTTTCTGTTTACTCTTGAAAGAATCTATGTTACCGTAGACCATTCCTCCATCCCGATGGCTTCAAGGCATGTTTTTTGTATTTTATTTCACAGCAAGCTAGAAAGCCCTATGATGTCCGAGATGTTATTGAGCAGTATTCGCAGGGCCACCTCAACCTCATGGTGCGAATCAAGGAGTTACAGAGGAGGTATGTCAAGTTCAGGGTCTGAACAGCTGCAGAGGGATGTTTGTAAGTCGGTGACTGGGGCCGGGGATCAAAACCTGACAGGGTTACAGGGTAGGACTGTGTCAAGGAATGCAATATAAAATGGCATTCAAGTGACATTTTCTTTTCACACAGGAAGGAAAAGGTAGAGAGCTTAAAACTTTGCTGGTTGGGACTTAAAATTGTCATTGTACTTATGTGTATTGCCTCAGTCCCTGCTGCCTTTGTACAATGCAATCCCTATATGTTAGGGGCTGTATTTACGTACGGAGTGAAACTTGTTACCTGCTTTGGTAGAATTGCACTTAAGAGCAAACTAAGAGACAACTGACAGATAGATGCAGAAAGTAAGCTGCAGAAGAAGGAAAAGAGGGGATGATGCTGTTCACGTGGAAAAGCGATGGGCATGGCAAGACTTTACAATGGTTAAGCAGCTGAAAACTGATTTAAATCTAATCCCATTTTGGGTTTTTTTGGCTTTGCTTTTTTTTGTTGTTGTTTTTTTGGGGTTTGGGTTTTTTTTTAATTTCAAGCTATTCTTAGCAACTGCTTCACTTACAGTACAAACCAGAACTATTTGAATTTCCCTTTGCTGGTTTGTGAAGAGGTCTCCCCGCTCCAGGCAGAGAAAGTGCAGATGCTAGTTCAGGCAGATAAAACCTAAAAATGATTCTTTATGTTTTATAGATTGGACCAATCCATAGGAAAGCCATCTCTTTTTATCTCTGTCTCAGGTAAGTTAATATAAAGGATATGTCTACAATTAATCCCATGAAGACATAATTAATGGAAAATATTTGTTAAAATACTTTTTATTTCCTTGCCAAATTTTTAAACAGTGCCAATCAGTTGTTGTGTGAAGTTTAGGAATTAACAATAACATTTAGTTACCAACACCTTTATAATAGGATTGTTATTATTTAGATATTTGAAGCACCTGCTTCCACTGGAGTTTTCAAAATGTTGGCTCTAATCTCATCAAGACTCCCCACATTTTCAGTAAAATGGCACGCTATGACTGCAGAGTTCCTGTGAAACCAGCAGCATTCACATGGAGCTTTGATAGCTCTGAAGAGACTGGAAAAGGAATGCAAAGTACTAAGACTGTGACAAGCCTGGCTGATGAAAACTCTGTTAATATCATTCTCAAACTCATGTTTCTATATAGTTTTTTTGGAGGGGGGAGAAGATTAAATATGATTCACATTGGCTGTTGAGTCTTTTACATAGTGGCAGATTGTTTTTAAATGGCAATTTAATTTAATTTTAAAATGTGAACTAAATGGGGAACTGTTTTGTTCTCCCAAGGTAAAGCATAAAACTAGAGGTTGAAAGTGCCTTAAACTTAAGGGCTATTAAAAGCCATGGCATGGGCTAATGCTATAAAAAGAAACAAAAAGCTGCTTTTAAGGAGTGGAACTACCAGCCTGGCAAAGGTGTTTGGTTACACTGCGTTGGTGGGCTAGTTAAACACACCCTGTTGTGGCTCACTGCTATTTTGTTATACCACCATATATTAATTTGAAAATGTTTTTTGTTCCCCAGAAAAAAGCAAAGATCGAGGGAATAACACGATTGGTGCCAGGCTGAACAGAGTGGAGGACAAGGTAAGTCTCAGTTCGACTGCCAGTGAATGAGGATGTAGTCTGTGATCGAACAGTGCTTGTTTCATAGGATGCAGGGAAAAATTCAGCTTGAAATAGAGTTGAAAGCCTGGCTTTCTCACACGATGGAGCATATTTTTTGTAGCAGATTGCATTTTTGGTTCTTTCTTGTCATTTTAACAGAATAAGAAAAAAAAATAGACTTTGTTGGATTTTGGTCTCTTTGGGACTCACTTGGGGTTTTGATTTTTAATTGTATGTGTTACACATGTCTCAATGCTTTACTTCCCTCCTCCACAATAGATAAAAGGTTCTGTTCCTTTAATACCTCAGTATATTATGGTCCCTAAGATTTCCCTTTGATCGTTGCTCTGTTGTTTATATAACTCCACCTACAATTCCTTAGAGCGATAGCAAACCTTGTTCTGTCCTGGTTTCCATTCCTTATGACAAATGGTGTTTCTCCTTTCAAGTGACGTGAAGCCAGAAAAAAATCCAACTTGTTCTATAATCCCAAATTAACAGTTAAGTGCTTTGTAACCCTTTATTTCAATGCTGGCTGTGCTTGAAAAATGAGATGACAGGTAGAGGCTATGTCACTGTTAAAAAATACAGGTTTGCCTATGTTGGTATTGAGGAAAGAAAGGGAGTTAAGAGAAATGGCTTGAATCCTTTACTGATGTCTTGTAGTGATTTGGTGAGGGGGTGAATTTCTCTACCTTCGGGTTTTTTCTAAACTTCTTATTTGATATTAAGGAGTGAAATTTTTTTTCTTGAGAAAAAGAGCTGTCAGAATGCTTCTTCCACAACTGGAAATATGTGATAACCTTCTGAAGGATTTGTTCTGAAGAAATATCCAGCAAATATTCTGCAAACCAAAATAGGTGTGAGCAACACATCCCAAAGGATGCAAACTGGGCACCCTGACTTGTGACGTATCCGTTCCTTGCACATTTACCCTTAAATAATTTGGATAAACTTGAACAGTAGTACTGAGAACTGTACTTCAATCGGTGGGAAATACATGGCATTTTAAAGGATACAGGTGCCTTTTGGTCTGTAGGATGACACACGGAAAGGGTGAGGTACAAAATAGGAAGGTACAGAGCATTGTGCACGAAGAAGAATCACTGCACAGTGCTCACTCGGATCTGTGTTTGGTGAGTGTTCCTACACATGGAAGGGCTTTTCAGAAAGTTTGGATTACATCTATTTATTTTCTCTCTGCAATGTCAACTGAAAGTGTGGAATGCTAAAAAATGTCTTGTGACTTGCAACAAAGAGCAATGACTTTTCAGTTTGGACAAATAATTCTTCAATGACAGCTACAATAGCCTCTCAGTGCTATTTGTAAAATCTCCAGCGAGCCTGGGAAAGCTTTGGTGGTGCAGTGGCTCAGAGATAAGCTGTTTGGGGGTTATTAATTACTCTTTTTACATCCTTACAAATAAGTACACCGTGAATTTATAGTGACTGTTGTTTTATGTCTTGTAATGGGACTGTAAAACACTCCCTGTTTAATTTTAGTGTAGCCGGGTTAAATTTTAGCCTTGTTTTAAGTAACAGACCCTTCTTTCTTTGCAGTTGCATGAGGTCATCTGTGGTTTCAGAGTTGTATGCTATCTGCCCTATACAGCTAGTCCTATCTGCAGGAATTTTATCTGAAAGTAGCTGAAAGGCTAAAAATAGAGAATTTCAGTTGGACTCAGCAAACAGTGGTATACATGACAACGCACTGGCAATGCAGAAATCACATTTTTGCTGCAGATAGTGGCCAAAGCTCATTTTCTGGGTATTTTTGCTCTCGGAGATTGGCCTTCTCTTTCCCGTAAACTACATGGTATTCTTTCCAAATGCAACTAAATCCTTCCTGAGCTGAGCACTAGATAAAGGATATCTCTATCAGCCTGGTTTTCAGGTGACTGTGTATTTTTAAACTGTTCCATCCTGTTTGGTTTGTGAATTAGTTTTGAATCTTGGACTTCTGGAGGAGATGTTTTCAGGGTGCAGGCTGGTGTTAGCATCTAACCACCTTTGGTGCTTTTGAAAAATCTCCTTTAAGTCATTTTCAAATGAGCTGTAGCCTTCTGAAATGATTTGGACACTCCTGCTACAGCAAGAAATCAGACGGTACTTCCCATGCCACAGGAGTAACCTGAGTTCTAACACAGATCCTTCTCGCTGGTCGTTTGAATGCTCCTTGCTGCTGCAGGCTGGTGGTGTGCAGTTCTCAGAAAGTCTGTGTTAAAGCAGAAAGACAAGAAGCTTTGAACTTTCATTTTTTTAAACTTTTCTGGCTATGAATGTCTGCTGCCAGCACAGGGTCTGCTACTTGCACATCACAGAGGCAGAATCCCATTTTATGTATATTCCTATGAGCTTTTGTGAAGGTGGATTTTAACTTGAGAAGTGTTTACAAATACAAATATTTCTGTGTTCAAGGCTGTTTAATCGTGTTTCTGGGACATCATGTCACTCTTGCAAAGCTTTTGTACTTGTGGCACGAGCAAATGTGCCTCTAGAGGCATATATATGACTGGCAGTACACAGGGAATGGCATGCGAAAGGACACTGAAAACAAAATGCTAAGAGTCAAACAGCAGTGGAATTATGATACTTCATGACACAAGATTGAATTTCCAAGTATTGAAATCAGCCAAAAAAAATTGTGTTTCCTACTTTTAAATTTAGGAACACGTTCATTTGAGGGACAGAGTCCGGTAGAGTCTGTTCATCTTGTTCACTAAGTGAAGCTCTGACCTTGTAATATATACAGTTTGTGATAATGTAACTAAGGAGTGTTTCCTAATATGCAAAAGGGGGGCCAGGCATGAATCATGTCACAGGAACCTTCCTGCAGATTCCTTCCCATAGACTTCTGTAGTTTTGGCAAGCAACTGAGAAGGTGATTTTGTAAATGTAGCTAGAAAGTGGACAACCTGATAGGCCTTCATGAAAAGAGATCGCAGTCCAACATGTAATGACAGCATATTTTGACTTATTTTTCTTGTTGATTTACTCAAAAATATATGAACCTGAGTTATATATTGCAGAGGAATTCACTGTAATGTTAATATATTTGCTATTTTATTGTATCACAAGGAAAATCAGTAATCATGCTCTTTCTAGTAAAGAGCTCCCAGCCCATCCAATGCAGAAGGGTTTAGACCGTGCTCTAGAGCCCGTTCAAGGTGTTAGGAGTCTTTTCTTTCCTGACAGGCTATGAGACAGCATTGATTATTTCAAAGTAGCCTCAATGAGCCAACATTTCAGCTTCCCTTCATCACGGTAGGCAGAAGCATTAAGCTTTATCAAGGTTGTATGCCTTCAAGAGGACTTTTCTTTTGGTTGTTGTGATACAGCTTTGGTCAGTAACACAGATGTGTTACTTATATGATGACATTTTGGTCATAAACAGAAGTATAGAACTGTACAAAATACGTGTCCCATTATTGGATGCTCTATATTTACAATCCTAAGAGCATCCATTAGGTAGTTTAACATTTTGCTTAGAAATGTATTAGCTCATCTACCTCTTCCTGGGTTCACAAATACCAGGTTTCATGCTGACAGCTTGTTTGGCTTAAAGAATTCTTCCTGTGTGGCCAGTCTTCCGATTTTATGTGAAATATCTGCATTATCTAGCACAGGATCAAACCTCAGTGGGTTTTTTTTGTCTATGTTAATAGCATTCTGTAGCCTGGAGGAACAGTTCCAGTGCTTCCTGGTGTAACAGCAATTACAGCAAACTTCCAAGACGGCCTTGAGTGATGAGGGCCATCAGTATGCAATGGACGGGAGTATTTGTGCTTTATTTTTAAGTGAATAACAATGCTGAAAAATTGATGGTAAAAGACTGACAACCAACCATCGGATTTTCTGGTCACTATTGGAAAGCATGGTTAGAGACATGAGTCATCAGCTGGAAGAGGTGGCTTTGGAAAGTGTGTGGCATGGAAATACTCAGCTCTCTGCAGGCTGAACATGCACTGGGCAGTTCAGGTATTGAATATTGGCAGCGTCTGCAATAGGTGTGTGAGGATTTGCCTTCCTGTTACTCAGTACTAAAAACTGTGGGTTTGGATGGGAATTTTAAAAGATATGCAAAGTCAATAAAAAAATCAAAAGAACCATCGCCAAGCAGTTACTCATCTTCTATGTAGTTCTTGCAGTAATGCAGAAGTAATAACCCGGGGGATGTGGAGGAATATTAAGAGGCATATGGAAGATTAAGTATCCCTATTAATTTAATCTTTAGTCTTTTTCCAGATGCTGAAGTGCAAGCATACGAAAGCAATTTCAGTGCTGAACTTTGTGATGGAGGATGCCCATTTTCTATAAATTGGACTACAACTAAGCACATCCTTCATCAATCTAGCTCATTAGGCAGCCTGACAATTGTAATAGCTTTTCTCTCGCCAGTCTGATAATATTTCAGTGGGTAAACAATGAAAAACTGCAGATTTGCATTACCAGTATCCTGTGCTCCCCAGCTACAGTAAAACAAAATTATCAGGCATCTGAGATAAAAATGCAAACAAAAATAATTACCTGTAGGATTTGTTGGTGCCAGAAGCTTCATTGGCCAGAATAGAATCAAACTGCGAGAGAGATTAGGTAAAGTCATGGAGAAGAGTTTGCTTGAGGATTATTAAACAGGATGTCTGTTTGTAAACTCCAGTTTAGCAGATACTTAAACAGAGGCCAGCGATGAGTTGGTAAAAAAAGAAAAGTGTGATTTTATGTATAGGTACTTTCTGACACTCTTTTTTAAAGACTGCTACAAGTCTTGCACCAGAAACAAGCTAACTGGGGCAGACAAACCTTGTTCTTGTTCAGTATAGCCCTTTTCGTGCTAGGCTTGGTGTACACAGCTGCTTACTACTGCATTTGGTCACCCCTACAGCTCCATGCAGCTGACCATGGCTCTGTGATGTAGGCAGAGCTCTGTGCCAGTCTAGAGGACATTCACTTGAGTTTTTTGCAGCACTGTACCTTAAAGACTGTAACATCTTTGGAACAGCCTTCACTTGCACCCATTTCTTAGCACTAATTTTATCTATTTGAGAATCCTTAAATCCTACCACAGCACTAATGTAAAACAATATTTTTTTGAGTTAATTCCAAAATAGTTTCATATACACAGTGTTAAGTACTATCTATACCCTGTAGGATATTGTTTACATCCAGTAGGTTATCTATAGTGACAGACCTGATGTACAGAGCAGTGCTGCAAGCTATTGTGGTGTTCTGTGGTCTGTTTCTGAAGAGTCAGCTCTGGGATCAGAGGAAACACGATTATATTAAAAAAAAATAAAATCTAGCATAGAATATGAATAGCCACAGACAGTGAGGACACTGCAGCTCGTTAGCTTATTTGCAAAAATTGAGAGTATACAGTTCTTCAGTGCTCTAAAATAGAGTTAAACAAGACAAAATACTATCTTTAGAAAAAAGTGACTGTATTTCAAGCTTGCACACAATTGCTGTGCAAGTATTCAAAAGCAATGACTAATTAAACTCTGGTCCTTCAGTCAAATAAGTCATCTATGGTAGTCCTCTATGTATTTTATGAAAAGTAGAAAGGCAAAAGTGAAATACTCATAAAGCAAAGTCTTTTTGATTGAGTTGCTATAGATTTTACCCCAAATTTCTAATGCTTCAGGTTGCAGACAGTAGTTGGCAAGCATGATGCTGAAGGCAGTATATGAATGTTTACAACTACAAAAATATATATATATATATACACATATACTCTCATTGATTTCTTTCCTGTTTGAGATGTGACTAATGACTTTTGAATTCTTAACACTGGCAACAGCTGCGTGCTCGTGATCTGCATAGCTGTCTGCTTGATTATTAAGAGCAGTAATCCCAGAGGACTTTTAGGTAGCATGCAATATATCCTATAAAATCTAGGAATTTCGAGGGGGGAAAAAGGAGGAATTAAATAATACTTTAACAGTTGATAATCTTTTAAACACTTCAGATTAGTTGCTGGTTTGGGATTCAGCTGTTTGTGTTTATATTTGAGTAGGTATGCAAGTGGATGTAAGGTCTGCACATTGAGATGACTCAACCCTTTCTTAAACCACATAAAGCCTGTTTTGTCTGGCATTCAAAGATAAACCCAGGCAAGATTGGAAACGTAGCCTCTGTCACTCTTGCGCTTAGACTGTTTACATTTGATGTGGAATGGAAATGCCTGGTGAATGTGCTGAGAGAGAATGTGGAACAGTTGTATGGACTAAATACCCTGTAGAGCAGAGCAGAGAAAAGATTTAAGTGAACAACACGTGTGTATAGCGTGCCACACAGAAGACTTTTAGTTGTCTTTCTTACAGTTTAAAGGAAAAGAAGTGACAGTATGGTCACCCCTGCATTATTTGTGTGTGTGTTGCAGATGAGTGACCAAAAAACATTCTAAGATAAATGGCAAATTTTGATAACGCTAGGATGAACCTTTACTGAAGTTAGATGCATCAAAGTTGAAATTGTTCCTCGCTAAAGATCCATTTTCACAATGATCTCGCTGGAATTAAAATATTTTCATTTGCAGTTGAGTATCAGGGAGGAAAAGTGCATGGAGTTGAAAGGGCTCTATTCAGGCTGCAGTCTTTTCACGCTGGAATCTGTTCAGCTCTTGGAAAAGATTCAGAGTAAAGGAAGGGACACTCCCTTTCTTACGCAAAGTCCATACCTTCAGTCACCCTATCCGCTTCCACTACCCCTCCAAATAAAAACTGCACAACAGAAATGATCCAGTGCTGCTTGGATTGCAGGAAGAGAAATAGGAGAAGGTGCCTTTGCTGCCTGACTCCTCCTTAGACCTATGGGAGCTAGAGGGAAGATAAGAAGTAAAATAGGCAGTCGATAAAAGTAGAATATGACCACCTGGTTCAAGTATACCTACTCCTCCTAGGGCTCAGGAAACCAGGACAAATAGATTTTTCTCAAATTCTTCTCTATTCCTGCATCCTACCCGCTGGAGTTGTGACAAAACCACAATTTGTCTTTCAATAAGAAAATCAAGATCTGCATTACTTCTATAAAAATCTAGATTACGGGATTGCATACATCTTTAGAGCAACCCACTGTATGAGCAGTTAGCATAGGGCTGTGAACTTCTGTCACAGGTTCTCCTTCAATCCCAGAGTATCTGATGCTACCCTGGGTAGCTCCAGTGATCGGGCAGAGCAGCCCAGCCTGGCAAAGTGTGATGGCCCCTGTATGCCATGGGCATCATGGTCTGGTGAGGATGGACTTTCGTGGTGGTAGTTTCGTTATGGTCATCACAGCACGAGAGGTCCTGTTCTGACAGAGAAAGAAAGGGAAAAAAGAAAATATTGTTTCCCTTTTTTACAGCTGAGGTGCAGGAAGTGACTTGCCCACAGTATCGCAAGGGCATCTGTGACACAGCCAGGAATTTAACTTAAGCTGTGTCTGGGACTTAACCACAAATCAGCATTCCTTTTTGTTATTGTGTTTAAAAGCCCCTCTAGTTTTGAATAGTTATATTGGCCAGTGCAGTGTTCAACATAATCATAGCCTATTAATACTAAAACCATCCAGTACTTGAGAACAGCATATATAAACACATAAACCACACCAACCCAGCCAATATAAATGTACTGGGACTATTTTAGACAGTATATTTTAAATCATCTAGAAATTAATCTACTAACATTATTTTGTAGCCCAGGAGCCTAGGGGTGGAGAGGACCGAACATAATTACATGACACAGAAATTGTCCTACATATAATTATACTTTTAATATTTAAAGCTAAACAAATTATATTAAATGCTATATTTGCACAGTCAAGCAAGGAGAAATATTCAAGTGAGTTCAAATATTCATGTAAGTTTCTATTTTAAAAGTCTTGGATCCAACATTGCTCACCATTGACCCTCCCGTGACATCTGTTAATCTTGGGCTGATTTCAATTTCTTTCTCTCTTTTTTTAAACAGATGACTCCACTTAAATCAACACTTGGTTTCCATTAGGCAGATAGAAGGTGATTCACTTAGTAACATGTATATCTTTATCTAGTTAAGTCCTAATAGCCTTAATATATCAAGGAAGCCAGTGTGATTAACAGTACTAAAGGCTTTGTCAGACACTTCACCTAATAAATACTGCCCTTTGTCCAGCCATAGAAAAAGAGTGAATAAATGCATTGTGTTTCCAGTCCGAAAATGTGTACAGCCTTATAAATAGTCTAATATTATCCCTATAAAAAAAAATACATGTTGACAATCGCAGCTATGTCTACACATACGTCTGTGTTTGGACGTGCCTACCAATCCAAGCGTGGGTTGGCTCTTTGCCCTGCCTGGGCTGTCCTTTTGCTGGTGTGCTGTTTCCTGATGGAGCCACCATTCAGGTGTGACTTTTCCTCCTGTTCACTTGAGCTTTGTGCAGAGTCTTTGACGGTTCTTTGTCTCTGGTTGTCACAGCTTATCTGTCGCAGGGTAGTTGGATATGTGAGTATTAGTTGTGCCATTCCAGTTGATGTTGGCAACAAAGACATCTGACTTGGCTTGATTACCACGTATAATAATACTGCCAAATGAGGCAGTCAAAACAAAACCCCCAAGAGTAAAATATATTCAAAATGTCAACATGAATGGAGTGAATGAGGTCCTTGCTTCATCATAGCTGAAGTTTTCTGGAAACTTTCCAGTTGTGCCAGCAGTGTCAGGGATTGCACACTGCGGTCGTCAGGGGACCAAAGGAAGCCTTTTCTACTACTCCCAAGTTTCTAGAGAGTTTCAACCAGAGGAGTTTTACAGCAGAACACCTTAGAAGGGAAATAGGTAAGGATAATTTTTGCTACTTCTCAAAAAGTGACTGAGCCATAATCATGGATCCTCTACCTCTGTATTTGCTCCCTATTACATAAGAAGGTTTTGGCCAAGGTTTGAGGTCAAATAATCAGTACCGTGGAGAAGTTGCAATAAACTCTCAGCAAAATTTTGGTAGCAGAAGTGACTGGAGATGAACAAAGTGTCTTTTCACTGAGGCAAAGGAGTGGTGGTTCCTGATACAGCACAAACTTCATGCTCTTCCATCTAGTGCAGCACACTGGAGACATGCTGGCCTGGGGCCCAGAGATCCATCTAGCAGTATTTGGGTGGTACTGCATCCACACATGGCTTACTAGCTTGGCCATGATTCTCTGAAAGGTCTGCCTGTTTCTAGTTGTATCAGGGGCAGCACTGCTTCAGCTCCCTGTGCAGAACACTTTTGATTGTAGTGGACTCTACACAATGCTCACAGTGAATAGGTCATTCACAGGCTGCTCCAAGATAGTGGTTGACAAAGCTGGTTTGGAACCCAAGCCTTCCAAATCTCTGTGCAGAAAAATTTATGACACTTATGTCAGCTAGAAAAAGAGGGTCTGGAAAGTAATTTCTTTTGCATAGTGAAAGGGGAGGAGGATCAGTTAGTGGTGCTACACTTGAGAGTTAAAAGGTCACCTTCATTTTGGTTTCTGTGCACTGGTTGCAGAGTTTCAGTGAAAAAATTGCAGATCGTTATACCAGACCTGAAACAGAATGAGAAGGGTTTTGTATTGGTTATGAGTCCAGTTTCTGATTATCAGTGGTTGTGGTAAATCCAGAGTCCACCTTGATGTATATTCTGTACATATTCTGTATGTATGTTCTGTACCCTTGGAAGAATCTGATACATCAGTTTAAGAGGCAACTAGATCATTTTTGAAGTGATCTAAGAAAGTTAACACAAATGGAAGGTGATATGAAGGTAAGGGCAGAGATTAGTTTAATTAGAGGTTTAATTAAGGATGAAATTGTATTTGCTAAGCTCAGCTGGCAAGTACCAGGCAATAACTCATGGAATAAGGATCTCCTCTCCTTCCTCTGCTGGTCCTCCTCTTGCTACCGAACAGTTCTCCCTCACACTGGGGCCAGAGCATGTCTCCTCACTGTGCTAGTGAGCACTTGTATTGAGTCCTGGGACATCTGTGAACTTGCAGCAGCTTGAACCTTGCTTCCAACCAGCAGGCATTGTAAAAAAAATAAATAAGCAAATTACAAAACAGTGCCAACAAATACAAGTTCCTTTCCAGTTTGAAAAAACAATTGTCTGGTAAAGTGTCTGAGCATATCCAAAAGTTCCTTGGGTGTTGTCCTGGCTCTCGGTGGTGCAGAAGATAGAAGGTAACATTAGCAGCATGTGAGAGGACTCTCCCTGGCAGGACAGTGTGTGTGCACGTGCATACAGACTCTGTTTACCTCCAGCAGACTTTGAGCTCAGACAATGGTAAGCTTTTCTGAGCCCTGTTTTAAATCCGAAAGAAGCAGAAGCCCTTTTACAATGCAACCTCCCATTTTCTTATGCTTTACCATAGAAAATATCTCTCTCCATTGAAACTGAGAAATTTGCACTCCATAGTAAAAAATAATGAGGATTATTATAAATGACTTAGGTTAATTCTGTTCTCCTCCTGAGCTTGCTTTCATTTCATCATAGGTTTGTTTAGTACTGAAATGAAGCTGTGAGATACACCCACTGAACAGAAATGAAAGTCATGTTTTCATAGCAGTTCTGGAGCTCAATGGGGTTGGCTTGCTGCTCCAGGCATCTGCAGGCACCTTGGACCGTAGGACAGTAGTGTTATGGCTTTGGAAGCCCAGCTCTTTTAACTCACAGCAGTGACACAGTACGCAAGCTTTCTTTCAAAACTCCCGGGCAAGCCACGCTCAGTTGATTTTCTTGGCATACAGTGTACCTGTAATTTTGTGTTTTATTTTGTAATGTAGATATCTGGGCATGGAATCAAAAAGCTCCACTGAATATATTAGAATTTTCTTTTAAAAAGAAAAACACAACAACAAACACATTCTTTGCTTTCAGATTGATACTATTCTTTAACAGCTGTAGATGTTTAAGAACAAAGAAGGTTACTGGGAAAAAGAAACATTGTGATTATGGGGCATGTTTTGAGGGGGATTTTTTGCAAGATTGTCCCAAGTACTTTGTTAGTGACTTACTCTACCATGGTCCTCTACTAATATGCTTACAGTGACAGGGTTCCTCAGGACAGCTAGAAATAAGTGATAACCCTTCATGCAAAACCTGCAAAGCCACTCGTGTTCTGTAATACTGGTCAGCTGAACTGACTTAGTTCAAGAGAATTGTCTAATGGACACAGCTTATTCTCCGTCTCTTTCCAATGTTTGTGCTGCTAAAAGAAGTAAAGCCATGATAGGAGGACCTTGTTCTTCTCCCTATTTCATCTTCCAATAGCCTGTTTTTCAGATTTAGTGGCAGACAGTGCAGGTGCTCAGCATCAGTTTAAAATCAGCCCCTGCCTCTCCTCTGGAAAGGAATATAAAGCTGTATTCCCAGCACACGGTTCGAGAGAAACCTGCTCTTCATACTGAGGACACTGAGCATCAGAAGAGCTAAAACTGCCCTCTATGAAAACAGAAAGAGTAGAATTCAATAAGATTCCTGCAACTTGGGATAATGGTGTAATTAAGCTTATGATAATAGCATGAAATGGATAAGCATGGATAGCCAAATCAGGCTCCATTCTAGTACAAACAGGACACTCAACTTCAACTAGAAAGTAACTAAGAGAGTCCTTTCTGTTCTTGTTTTCTATTCATTGGATGAAATTGGTAAATGCTATCTATGCTACAAGGGATGAGGCTGAGGAAGAGTGTCTGCTGCTAATATGCTTTGCTTTCCCTGCATAGGTACAGTAAATTGTCCAAGCCTGAATATAAAGAAAAAAAGTAGGCAAGGAGGAGTTGACTAATGAGGTCTTATTTGCATATTTGGGCTAGAGATCGATTACTAGAGTATTACAAAGAACATTTGTCCATTTTCACCTCAGATTTGTCCATTCCCTATGACTGCTGGTGGTGATGTTGTCCCTAAGTACTCAGATTGGACTGGTTCTGTAAAAGATTTTCTGATCTTATCCTTCTTTACCAGAGGCAAGAAGATAACTTGGGTTTGGTTTATGGTAGTCTGTAGACCTAAAGCTCTTCCAGAAGTGTGTTCAGTTTCCAGACAAGAGGATTTGATTTCAGAAAATTAGTCTCTGTAGCTAGTTGTAGGGAGGCAGATTGGTTAAAGTTTACAACCTCTTTTTGTTTAGCCTCTGGAACAGTGCCATGGAGTCTCAAGTTTCCTGTATAAAGAGAGATCTGTATTTGCTCAGAAGGTAACCAGGCAAGGTACATGAAGGCTGCAGGGTGAATGGCTCTTTCAACAATGAAATCAGTTTGGGGTCTTTAAGATCCCAGCAGTGCCCTGTCTCAAGACAGTGTTGAGCATGCAAAATTCCTAAAAACTTCGGGGGGGGTGGGGTGCAAAATAACCACCCTTGAATAAAACAAAACTTCAGAAAATGCTCAACAGGAAGAAATTTCCTCCAAATCTGATGATCCTTATGAAGTACCTTGGCTCTCAAGGAATCAGGAGAGGTGAGGATTACCCACATTTTTAGTTCTTTCCTAGTCCTGTGTGCTTTGGGTGTTCATGGCCATACACCTGGGGAATAGTATCATGCAAAATATCTCAAGCACTGTTGTTCTGGGAGCAAGTGCAACCATGGGCCTGGAGTCTGAGGATTAAGGATCTTCAATAGTTATTCCTGCAAATAGAGAATTCATCTTGATCCCATTTTCCTGAAACTGAAGGTTTACTAAATCACATTCATATGTTACTGCAGGGTACAGAAGCTTTGCCTCAGGCAGAATAAAATCCAGGAAGGAAAGAAGCATGCTCTTAGAAACCTTGCATTCGAGTAACAACTTATAGTTGCATTGGGAGAGATGCTGTAGTAAAGCTCTGTGGTTTTATAATCTTGCTTTTCTGGATTTCATCAAATGAGTGAGGAAATGCATCTCCTGTTCTGGTTCCTCATTTATCTGTTGGTGCATTGGAGCCTTTCAGTAAGTTTCCAGTCGCTTACTATTTGATTCTTACTTTGTAGTAATTTACAGAATAAAATTCCATCACAAAGAAAATAAAATGCTAGGAATCTAGTTTTGGCCATCTTACCACATGGTTTGGAGCAGGTTGCAAATTGTCTCAATGTGTGTAAGCTCATCCTTGAATACTAGTTACCTCCGCCAGCACAGTTGTCTAAACTTTGCCATTTACAGTATGTATCTTTAGAATATCACACAGTTTGATATTTCACTGTTCCTGGGCACCATGCATCTCTTCCACTATCTGTTGTTACTCGGAAAATATGACCAAATTAGTGGTGGTTTATTTAGAAAACTCCTGGAAGCCCCAGTATTTTGGGAGTGTTTGTGTGACCTTGGTTTTGGTGAAACCATGAGGCTAAGACCTGCGGTAATTTCATGCAATTGTAGACATGTGGAACCATAGCACTAAAATCCCTTTCCAGGCAGCTGGGAAAGCCTTCATCCTCCAGACAGCTTCTGCAGAGTAGGTGGGTGAACCCAGGGCTGCTGTGACTGCCAGGTATCTTTGAGAGGTCCTGGCAATCTCTTGCTTTTGCTCCTATGGCAAAGTGGTCCGTTTGGAGCTGGATTTTTGCAGGGATTTCTACAGGTGGCATGTCTTTCAATCAAACCGTTCCAGAAGTAAGTATTTCTTGGGCTCTTTTAGAAAACCAGGAATTGAGAGAAAAAGCACATCCAATGCAAAGGTATTTAGACTGGAGAAACACTACCCATCAGGGAGAAAGAGTTGTGTGTTCCTTGGTCTTGACTGGTGCCTGATTTGTTTTGACGTTTATGGAATACTAATTATTTTTTGTTCTCTACCTGAGCTAAGCAAGAAATAAGTAAAAAGTCAATTCCAAGTATGCGAGGTGATGCCAAGTGTTGTCGAATAGTCCTCTCCTGGCAACAATGGGCTGTTGTTCAGCATTCTCATGCAGGTTAACCGCAAAGTTGCTCCTGAGAATCCTTCTGATTTATGATGACATTGCTGGCACCGACCGAAAGCTCTCTAGCAGTGCTTTCTGCAGTGCTGTGTCAGCAGTTTCTTATATATACACACACACGCTCTTAATATACATATTTATAGCAGAGAATTCTGACCCAATTCTAGTAGTCATCCTGTTTTTCTTTGCGTTTAAGTGATGTTTATTCAGCAATACTGTATCTACCTACATCTCTGGTTGCAGATTTAGTGTCTGTTTCAATTACAAAACTGTGCTAGTCAGAACAGCCCTGGGAAATGAATTATATTGATTTTGTGTTGCAAGTGCCTTGCTAGGAATTCCCTGGGAGAGGAAGAGACAAGTAACTCGCTTTCCGGGATGATACAACTTGTCTCAACAGAGCACATAAAATGTTATCAGAGAAGCAGCTCTGAATTCACATACACAATGATTATAATACAATTAAAACCATAATTTGTCATCGGAACACTGTTTTGCTATGGTTGAAAGCTATGTCTTTTCCACAGTAATACTGTGGTTTTCACATGATTAGCAAGAGAGCATATCCTTTGTCCAGAACATTGTCTTAGCAGAATGAAGGTTTCTGCTTCAAAAAATGGCTTTCCTAAAAAGTCTCTTCTTCTTTTTTTTTTTTCTTTTTTTTTTTTTGGTGTTTTTTTTTTTTTTTAACAGAAATTCATTTTTCCTTGACATCACTCTCAGAAAAGGCAATTAATTTGTCTGAAATTTCCCAGAGACTTTGAGGTAGATATTTAGCATTAAAAAAATCTGGCCCAACAGTTGTACTTTGGCAGAATTGCTGCAGAATTTTCATCTATCAGGAAGCATGGGACAGACAATACAACTGCTAACAGATTAGTTACAATTGTTCTTATTACCTGACTGAACATCTGACCAAATTTACAATTCTAAATGCACATTTTGATTGTGATTATAAAACCTTTTGCAATTGATTGTGTCAAACACTAACTGAACGAGGACATGCAATGCCCTCTCAAGGATCTGCTTTTATGACTGTAGCAAGTGAGTTTTCTTGTCAGTCTTTTAAAGCCTGTAATAATTTCTTCTGTCCAAAAAAAAAAAAAAAAAGGCAGTATTGGTGAGCCAGTATTATTTATCAGTGAAAAAACAAACAATTTGCTGCAGTGGGTAAATAGGGCTATAATTCCACGATAGCTCAAAAGCGAGGAAGATTTAGTGAAATCAGAAAATAGTTCTGTACTGAGGTGGGGTGTGTTCATATGAATGTCTACCTAAGTGTTAATTTGTTTGTTGTAGAAGATTTTGAAACCTTAGCTGTAGGAAAAAAAAAAAAAAGTAAATAAATACCTGTAGCTGCAAGTGCTTTGACTCTGTCGGGGTCCTCTTGGCCCCAGTCAGCAGCACATCTCTAGTACATGCAGCAGACTGTGGGCAGTGTGACTTGGGGTCCCCGTGCCTCCACGTAACCAGCCGGACAGCGTCTGCACAGGAGGGTGAGCTGAGCTGGAACTCAAACGCCAAGCGGAATCCAGGAGATAAGAGAGAGAGGCAAACTTGCCGTGCACTGCCACTGTGGGTACCTTTGCAACAATTCATCTGAGTAATATTGCCAGGCTCTTTCTTCAGTATTAACGCTGATGTTGCAATACACTGGCGATTAAAACCCAGTCAGCCGTTTCAAAGATTTGTTTTCACTTTGTGTTCCTGCGTGTAAGTCTCATTAATGTCAATGGGGCTACAAGCACGCCAGAGAAAAGGGCAGCAAGTTTCTAGAGCTGGCTCTGAAAAGCACCAGGAGCTAAACAGCCATAGCTGAATTTTACCCTTAATGTAAGAGCACCTTCATTACATAGTTCCCTGAAACATTGAAAAAAATATATATATTAAAAAAAAAGGACATGAATGACAAAACTTAGCAGAGGCAGAGAGTACACATTAGGATAATACAGAATTACTTGGCATTTGCTTGCAAGTCTGGCCGAACCACAAGTCACCAGTTACACACTGGTTTAATTATGCTGCTTTAACCCGCCAGACTCCGCTGACCTTTGCTGTAGCAGGTTGCGTTCTCTGGGAGTGCTAGCTTAAGCTATAGCACATTTCAAGGTTATTTGCTCATTGTAAAAACATTTTGTTTGAAAAAGACTGTTTCCAAAGCTAATGTTGCACACTTGGCTTTAATTCATCAAGGTACTTAAGTACATGCCGTGTGTAAGTATAAATGATGACTGTCCACTTCACTTGAAAGCACTATTGCTTCAGATTTATATTCTGCTTAAGTAGCTCGTTGAACAAAGGTCCTCATTTGTAGTAAGGTTTCTTTTTTTTTCCCTAACTTTAAAAACAACTGTGACTTTACTGTTTTTAAGAAGCTTCCAGCTTCTACAAGAAGAGTTGAATCATGACTGGCATGGCTTTTTGTCTCTGTATATATATAAATCCTGCTTAGTGTGTGAAAGTAGAGGAGTCTGACCACATGTCCTAAAATCCATGTATGGCTAGAAATCTTTAATTTCCTTATCTCTGGGGATAAGGACTAGACAATTTGCCAGGATAAAAACTTCAGATTCCCAAAGATCAGATCACAGCAGTGAAATAGGGGCTAAACAACTTCAGAAGCGTGCTTTATGTGCCAATAAGTTACACATTCTAGTGTTGACTGCTGAAAAGCAGCAGAGTCCCATGTGCCCCATTCATTTATGCAGGACTCATGAGATTTCCTTCCAGCCCTTTACTCCTTTTCAGCAGTCAGCACTGTTGTATAGTATTTAGGAAGTCACTGATAAATCTCACATGGCAGTACAGATTAGTGGAAACAGGGTATGATTAGACCTGGAAGTGCTTTTGAAACGTCTGCAAGGTAGGTCCGTGTGTAATTTCTCTCTTACTTTATGCAATGAATTTATCATGTCTTAGCCATAAGAACAGATCCTTCATAGTGAAACTAACTGAGAAGTCCACTTTGAAAGAAATTCATTACAAAAAGAAGAAAGTTGCTGCTTTTTGGGTGTGTGAGGAGGAATGATGAGTTTTAGGCATGCAGAAAGCCCAGAGGACTTGCTTGGGAGCTCCTTCACCACAGTATTCTTCACAGTAAATCAATTCAGAGCCAAATGTAGGCATTGTGTGTCTGTCACATCGTGTGTCTGTCGCATGGTGTCTGTAGGAGTCTCCCAATGTGTCTGTCACAGGCAGCAAACCTGGAGATGAGTTGGGTGTTTCCCATGGCTGCAGAGGGGTGGGATGCACCACGTGCCCCCTCAGTGCTGCCACATTTGGATGGTTAGAACAGCTCTAAACGCAGCCTGTAGCATCCCCAGTCTGACTCTCACTGGGCATTGAGTTGGGAGCCTAAACACCGCGCTCGAATCACAGGCTTCTTATGGAAAGGTTGGGAGTTCTGTCACTAGGCTTGGCAAGGCCCAAGCCCACCTAGTCTGTATCATATGGGTGCATCAAATCCTGATCTACGTAATAAGTGATGGGACATTTCCTTCCTTCTGCTTAGTGCTTGCTTTATTTTAAAACAAAAATTTCTTTGCAGCTGGCTCAACAGCATTCTGATCATGGCTGATAACCCTCTTTGTTCTACTGTCAGAGCAGCTGATGATACATATAAAACTGGAAGAGAGAGGCCAAAATCTACATGAGTGGTTTCCATACTCTTACTGTTTAGTGAGCTGAAACTGCTGGCAGACTTGTGTGGAGCTCTGAGAAGCGTGTGTGGAGTGTGACTTGGCAGGCACCCCCAAAATGCAGGTTGAAAGGGGATGTGCCCAGTGCAGAGTATGAGCACCCAGGCTGGTGGAGATGGTGGGGAAGGGACTGGAATAGGAGAAGCTGTTGACACTGTGGTGAAGCACACTTAGTCCAGGAAAGACTTTGTGTTGTAGTATTATATATTTTTAAAATTCTGTTAACACACAACCAACCAACGTTTCATACTCTTCAGAATATGCTCATTTGGAGCATTTGGTGGTTTTGTTTCTGTTTTCCTGTCTCACTTCATCCTTGCTGCCTGCTGGTCTCTGAATTAAATGTCACTTGCTTAAAGAAACACCTGGGCCATGGTGCACCCTTCAGAGTCACAACTGTATAAAATTTGTGGAACTGCTGTAGAATTAAATTGTACAGTCAGTGTAGCTTCACAGAAATCACAGAATCCCAGCATGGTAGGGGTTGGAAGGGACCTCTGGAGATCATCTGGTCCAATCCCCCTGCTCCAGCAGGGTGACCCAGAGCAGGGGCCCCAGGATCACAGTGTCCAGGTGGGTTTGGAATCTCTGCAGAGGAGGAGACTCCACAACTTCTCTGGGCAGCCTGGGCCAGGCTCTGACACCCTCACAGCATGGAATTTCTTCCTTCTATTCAGACGGAACCTCCTGGGTTCCAGTTTGGGCCAGTTGGACCCTTTTCCTGTCACTGTGCACCACTGACAAGAATCTGGCCCCACCCTTTAGATATTTATAAGCATTGATTATGGGGGAAAAAAGAATATAATCCCATAAGCTGAATAGTTGTGAACTTTACATTTGAACCCCAATATTCATTATTTTACAATTAAATCACTCTTTTACTGAAATCATGAGGTTCCTTCAGCAGCTTCTTCAAAAGGATAGAACCCACAAAGCCTTGAAAGACTAAAAAGTAAGAAAACAGTAACTACTGGGGCAAAGTTGGAAATGCTGCATTTAATGTGATTATATCAATAGCTGTCACTTCATCCTAAGCCAAACGTGCCTTCTGTTTCCATTGTTCCCAGTGACAGCACTCATCTGTGTGCTTGTACATAATCTGGCATTTCTCCAGTCGTTCTCTGGATAACAGGTTGGGTTTTTTCCTAAACAGAGTAATTACTTGTCCTTCAAGAATAGTTTGTTAAATAAATACTGAGGAGGAGCTGTGGCACTGAGTATTTTCCACTGGATATTATTACATGTACATTTTAACTGCACAATCTCTGATCTTTTATAGATGTCTGAGAGTCAAAAGAGAGGAATGGGAGAGAAAGTACAGCTAACTTACTAACTGCTGTCAAAGTCTCCAGATATGCAGGGAATGGGAGTTCTTTCAGGAAGTGGGAAAGTCCATTTTCACAGGGTGGTTCCAAGAGCAGTGCTTCTGCTGTCTTCCTCTCCCCACAGTCACTTTGATTTAAAGGAACTGAAGTATATCCATGATTGCCTTGAGCCCCACTTCAGGTCACATTAAAGCGTGTGGAAAAACTGCCAATTAACTTTAAGGTTGTAGGATCACGACCTTGCTTCTAAGATCAGAAGTAGGATCACGAGTAGCAAGTTGGGCAATGTTACACTTTAGGACAGTAGCACCTATAGAACCAGTAAATTTCAGTGACCTGCTCCTGGGAGGAACTGGTTACAAAAGTGTAGGTAATTATGCTTGGGAGAAATCTCGTTACATTTTTCCTAATTGGAGATTATTCTCAGATTTGTTTTCAGAAGCTGTTTGAGAATTTTGTGCAAAAGATTTTTAGTTTGGCAATTTATCAGAGAGAAGGTATTTTTGTAAAAATACACTTTGCAATCTGTAATTTTGATTTTTAAAAGTACATTTTGACTGAAGGGCTTAAGTTTCATTTGAGGAATCGGTCTAAAATTCTACCCATTGGTTAAGTGCTATTTAAAACGTCTCCAGAGGCCAGCTAGGTTTGTGCTGGTGTGCGTGGGTGAGCTGCTGCTGCATTGTCTGTCTGCAGTTCTGAAGACACATCTTTCTTACCCTGTCCCACTAGATTCTCTACTGGATTAAGACCCTATAAATTTCTGTACTTAGGGACTTCCGTGCTGTCGGACTGGTTGGTCAAGTGCATTACAGGGAACGTGTTTCAGGTAAAGAACATACTGAGGTGTATTTTGCTCCTAAGATAAATTCACTGGTAGTCTTTTTCCCTGTAGGAATTGTCGTGAGTGGACTCACAGGTATTTCTGTGCTAGCGTGAGAGCTGCAAGGGTTAGTGGCTGCATTTTCAAACCCTTCTGCTGCGGTCTTGAGTACAAGACGCTTTCAGCAGAGGAGGTGCAACACCGCTTGGAAACTATTGGTTTCTTTAGTGATGTGCGGTGCTAACATCAAAAAGTCCCTTGCTTGGCCTTGATGTGCTTTTCATTAAAGCTCCTCGGAGGTCAAACGGTGCCAGACTGGTCCCAGAGGCGCAGAGCAGAGAACAGAAGAACTCTATCAAGTTTACACGACACAGAAACACTTTCTGCATATGGCTTCACACAGAATACTCACTTTGAAATATTTTTTCCTCACATAAAAATCACCGGGTTGGTTTTTTTGGTGTTTTTTTTTTTCAAAGTGCGATGACTTCTAAGGAGCTGTGTGATTTATCGTTCGTTCCCGTACTTTTCCTTTGCTTTATAGAATATTTAATTAGCGAACGTCCTTCTGTTACTGTGCCTTTTGAAACAAGTTCAGGATCCCTCTGACAGCTGCCGTTTTTTATACCCCGATACCATTACCTGCAGCAAATCTTCACTGCTCGAGCTTGCTCTCCTCTGATCCTGTTCGGTCACGAAAGGCACTGGAGTCTCCCAGCCTATTCCTTGCCTTGTCTGCTTTTTGTTTTGGTTTGGTTTTCATTTGAGGAAACCAGATGGTGTGCGCCGTGTGTAATTTGTGTCAAAATTCATTAATACTGAACTGCTGCAGCATTTTTTTTTTATATATATGGTGGATCTCATCTCGTCCCAGTCGATGTATTTTGCAGCTGTTTTAGGTAAAGGACCGTAAGTGTGCTCTGAGCAAAAGAAGCAGGTATTCAGTCATGGAGACTCAATATGATAAGACAGCTCTAGCTTTTACTATCACGATACACATGGTGATTACCTCAGTATGGTTAACATTAATTTCTTTCCATGATACCGACAGGGATCATTTTCCTGAGAGCTGGAAGGAGATGCTCCTTTTCTCCCCCTCTGGAACCTCAGTAGCTGTTCAGTATCTGCATTGTTAGCAACAGCACAGGCATAAAAGAGATTTGTTTCCATCAGTAAAAATTCTCTGAAGCTAAGCTTCATTTACATTCAGTCTATTATTTGGGTCTGTAGCATGATGGATGACAACTAAGTCCAGTGAAGTTGAAAAGATCATTTTAAAAGACAGTGAACCACAACAAAGCTTGGGTGGAATACGTGGTTGGCTTCGTGGCCGAAGTTGCATGAAGGAGCAGTATATTCATAAGTGACAGCATCTCTTTCAGAGGGAAAAGGCAGGAAGATTAAATAGAGTGGGTGTTATAACATGTGTTTAATGTACTAAAGTAGGCTCCTTGCCTCAATATGTATACTTTGATGAGAAGAATTTGAGATCATTTCAGATAGGTGAAATGTTCATGGCAGACACTACAAAGCAGCAATGTTTCTTTTGCAGGTGCTTGAGCATCAGTGTTCATTAGTCATATATCACAGGAAAATCCATTTTGATAATGTAAATAACTGATTGGATGTTCACAAAAAGCAAATTAAAGTTATAAAATCAAGATGTCGATGGTAGCCTTGCTCTGTTGTACATCTAACATACTTTTCAGTCTGAATAGAGGTATTGATGCTTTTTTAGTTAGTCTTATTCATACTTTATTAGATGAAACACATTATCATTTTTTTGTGCAAAGTTACATCATCTCAATTATATGAAAGATTAAGCGCCCATAGGGTTGTATGGAGCTGCTGTGTCATTTTTCTACTGGTATCTGTGTTACAAGCAGGTACAGAACATTGGTATCTTGCAAGACTAATTCATTTAATGATTTCTTCTCTCCAATTATCAAAAAAGTGCTTTTTTTCCCTGCTTAATCTGTTTCCAGGGGAAAAAAAAACCCATCTCTAGTTATATCTGTCCTGTGCAGTTGGCCACAGAAGTTGCGGTGGGATTAAAAACCCCAGCCCACATGAACCAGTAGGACAGCCCTGTGTCACTGGAGGAGTAGGCTCTGATGTCACACCAGAGGAGATGGCAGGCTGCTGCCATCCTTCAAAACCTTACTATTGTAAAAGGTGTTTTATGGGCCTAAAAGAGTAAAATAAATTTGCAGTGTTAATTGGTCACCAATGTTTATGAAAATGAGACCTTGAACAGTCAGTGTGTGCTTGACCTTTGACTCGCAGAAAATTCCTGGCAGCTTTGTTCAGCCCAAGGACTATTGACACTGGATGTAGGATGCATTCTGAGATTCAGCGCAGGGAATATCAGGAGTTGCTCCGTAAGTGATTCCATGTACATGAAGAAAACACTAAAGCAAACTAAATCTATGTGGAATTTGTAAAACTCACTGGGAACAGGCAGTCACACCTACATCTAACTGGCAGGGCCTACGGGTACCTTTTGCAGATCACTGCATTTTTCCACATATACTTTTATAAAGTAGGTATATATCAACTATATATACGCACGTATATATTTATTTCAAGAGCTGAATTGAGAACATTTGTGAGGGATGAAATTAGATCTTGCTTCCAAAAAATCTGTTTTTAAATCTTACGGCTTTGTTATGGTAGTATGTTTTATGTTACATGAATTACGTCCTTTAATGTGAATATCTGGAAGATACATTCACCATCGGATTTAACTTGCATTTTGGAATGTCCACAGAAAAAGGATCAACGGAGCAGTAATAAAAAACAGGCATTTAGTAAATTTTTTTCTGACACATCTGTGAGCAGTAAAGAGACACAGGGTTTCACCAGCCCTGAACGTTCAATCATGAGTGAAACTTTACAACTGCAGTAACAACAGCGCTGTGAAAACATTTGCTGAGCTGCCACAAACTCTCTACTTACTACTGAAATCCTTAGGTAAATATTGAGTGAAATTTCTTATTGCAAGGCATGGCAAAGGAAAACAAACACACTTTCATATCCCCTTTTTCCGCCTCGGTGGTACATCGGGTGACAGGAGGTGTGCTAATGGAGGGTGGGTTTTAAAGGTTTATTTCCAGGCTCTGCGTTGCTGCAGGTGCATCTCTGCTGTGGTCAACAGGAATGAAGGACTGAGATCCTCGACACAGCAAAAGAAAACATCATGAATATACAAAATCTGTATACGTGGCCACATCCAGCTTCTGTATTTTTCTCTTTAGTTTAGCATCTCAAAGATGCTGACAAGTTAATTTAAAGTTTGGGGTCTGGTTTGTGTTTTGACAGTATTAGAAAAGGATGTTTATAAGAGAGGCATTAAAAGATGCAGCCATCCCCTTGGAGTGTAAAGCTGCAGTTCTGCATGCCGAGGTAAACGGGGCTTTCACTTCATGGCCTGAGGAATGCTCTACTATTTATCTTTGGCTGGATTTTACTTTGTTTGGTTTTGTTTGTTGGGTTGTTTTCCATTTAATCACATTCTCTGTAAATATTTTTGGTATTTCAAAATTGCAGTAAATTTTTGTCTGGCACGGTATGAAAATAACATTACAAAAAAAAAAATACCAATATGAAAATGCAATACCAATATGAAAAGGTTTCCTCTTTTTTTTGGTTCTTTTTATACCACTTAAGCCTTCAGAATCAAATCTGGAGTGACTCTACCCATGGAATGGTTTCTGTGTTCTTGTGCCTTTGTCCTTGGGAAAGCCAAAGTATAAGAAAATTAACAGTGTGTTGATTCTGTGCCTAGAACACTTACATTCACTTAATGCCAGGAAAATCAAATACACAGATCAGAAGTTGGTCAGATGGTAAAACAGTTAACTGCTTTTCCCTTTGAGACTCGCTGTGGAGAGTGCATTTTATGCAAAGATCTTTGGGCAATATCCATTCACTTACAGTGTGTGAACTCTGGGGCTGACGGGATTTTAGCACAGGTACTGTTAGGCTGGAAACAAGTCATGCAATGGCAGAAAATAGATCAGGTCAGAAACAGAAAGGCAATAAATGTCATTTCTGAGCATTATGGCTTGGATTTCCAAACAAGTCTAAGGGGCTTAGCTTCTTAATGGCCAATGAAAGTGGAAGCATGTAGGAAGGATGGGGTCTGAGCACCACCTTGAAGGCTGTGCTGGGTGTCTCTGTCATCTCTACGTTCAAAATGAATCATTTTCATAATTTTCTGCACCTCGCACTGAGCAGAAAGCCTCTGGTACACATCCACGTTGGGCAAGCCTGGGCAGATTGCAGAAGAGAAAGCTCTGCTTGTTCAGGTGGGCACCAGCAAACTGATAAGTGATGTTTGAAAGGGTCATATTTGTCCTGGCAGCAATATCATGGAGCCTGTGTGGAACGTCGGGTCAGTCTGCTGGTTGCTTCTGGAGTGATGTGGCTGGTAGCAAGGATTTGAACCTGAAGTGACTAGTAACTGAATTCATTAATAAGTGAATTTTTTACAGCCTATAATTTCTTTGGTATCCTGCCTATCTGCAGCGTGCAGTCACCAGCCCCTTGGTCGGGTTCTGAGTGTAGGGTCACCTGCCTCCTGGGTTCTTAAGCAGATAAAGTTAAGCAGAAGGAATTGTATAGAACATGGAAGGAGGGGCAGGCCACTTGGAAAGAATACAGGGAGGTTGTCAGAGGATGCAGGGATGCAACAAAGAAAGCTAAGGCCTCTCTAGAACTAAACCTGGCAAGGGAGGTCAAGGACAACAAGAAAAGCTTTCTCAAGTACGTTGGAGGCAAAAAACAAAAGGAAGTCTAGAGGAAATGTGGGCCTGCTGCTGAATGAAGTGGGTGCCCTGGTGACCGAGGATAGAGAGAAGGCTGAGTTACTGAATGCCACCTTTGCTTCAGTCTTTACTACTAAGGCCAGCTACCAGGAGTTCCAGGCCTTCAAGAACACAGAGGAAGTCTAGAGGAAGGAAATTTTTACCTCTGTCGAAGAGGCTTGGGTTAGAGATCAGTTGAACAAACTGGACATCCACAAGTCTATGGGCCCCAAAGGGATACACCCGCGAGTGATGAGAGAGATGGCAGAGGTCATTGCAAGGCCACTCTCCATGATCTTTGGGAGGTCCTGATGAACAGGAGAGGTGCCTGAGGACTGGAGGAAGCTCTGCCCACGTACACAGCTGGTACAGCAGTAGCAGGGGATGAGCCAAGCCACTTTCTAGGCAATCAACAAGTCACCAGCTGCAGGAGCTGGCATCCCAGCAAGGAGAATGCAAAAGGAACTGAACGGGACAGTGCTGGTATCTATCAGGGAGAAAGGTTACAATAAAAGCAATCTTAAATGGGAAGTGTAGATTTATATTTGGGGGGATGGGGACAAAGTGTTAATGGGGCTGTAGACCCTTCATTAGATACTTGTAGGGATTGATAAGAGTAGGACAGAAATAGTTGTTAGCTAGAAGTAGTTATACTAAGGTCTGCAAGGCTGAAAAACAGCCAACACTGCACCGACCTTGAGGAGATAAGACTGAGGATCAGAAAAGCAGAGCACCTGGCAAAACAGGGGGATAAGAGGAGAAAAACAGGATGCTCAAGGAAGAACACCAAGAGAATTGCCAGCCAATTAAAAGTGTTTGAAGTGCGCGTGGACAGACTCTGGGTTTGAGTGTGGGGTCAATTAGAAGTGACCTGGGTGCGTGATCAGTGTTGTCTCGTGTATAAATATAGCCTGTTGCACTTAATAAAGCAACTTCTGATTACAACCATATTGACTGTGCTGTCGGAGTCCGTCCCTGCACGCTACAGATACTTTTATGTTGATGCTTACCTCTCAGCCCTGCAGTTACATTCATCACAGGGTAACACCACAGAGCTGTTCCAAGTATTGAGACTGTCTAAACCTGTGCAGCCATATTCAGTGTCTAATTTGTACTATGATTCACATAACAAATTATCACCATGATGATGAGTTCAGAATGTCTCTATGACCCTGATGAAAAGGAAAATAAAAAAACCCAAAACCCAACGTTCACTGTTTATTAGAGTGTAACACATAAACTGATACAAGGAAACTTTGGTCTTGGAATGTTACATTTAAGTGGAAGCATTTGCTACTAACATTTTGTTGACATGCCTTTTTAAGAACAAGAAGTGGTGTGTCTATTTACCATATCAAAATTTTATAAAACTGTTTCTGCTAATGAGATTTTGAGTGTCGATGCTTTCAGGTACTTTATCTGTCACAAAAAGAGTGATGCAACACTTAGTCATGTAAAACAATTCAGGGACTAACCAGAAATCAAGTCACTAAAATAATGAGAACATCTGTTCAACATCTGTTGTTTAACTTAATTTACCAGACCTGAGTACAGGAAAAAACAGTGTTCTCATTACTGGCCCATTGACAAATAAAGTAATGAGAAATTGATTGGAATTATTAAGAGCTCCATTTCAGCTTAATGTGCATACACTGTCACTTAAGTATGACATAATTTTTTTTTTTAAATTTAGAATTTGATCATAAAAATGATTGCTTTTTAGCTGCTTCTGCTAGCACCTTTTTGAACATAAGAAACAAGTTAGAAAATGTTCAACGTATTTGGAGTGAACAATATATGACAAAATTCTTGTTTAACTTTCTTACCACTGTAGCTGCTTGAGTTCAGGATGAAATATTGTCTTTTTTTTCCTTACTTGATTCTGTGGAAATTAACACCACATAGCATCATAGAAGCATAGAATTATTTCAGTTGGAAAAGACTTTTAAGTTCATCGAATCTAACCATTAACCCAACACTGGCAAGCCCACCACTATATCATGTCCCTCAACACCTCATCTACATGTCTTTTAAATACCTTCAGGGATAGGGACTCCACCACTGCCCTGGGCAGCATGGACCAGGCCTTGACAACCATTTCAGGGAAGGTTTTCCTAATGTCCAACCTAAACATCATAGCACTTGGACTTCTGATGAAGAAGCCATTTCATCTCACTTATGGTTCTAAGGAAATTTCTAAAAATCTTAAATAGTATTATTTATTATATTTCAATCCATTTTATTGACCTTAGTTTGAACTTCTTGAAGTACACAAGCAGGGTATTATTTTCTTTAACATATTAAAAATAGACCATATAGAATATGAGATTAAAATATATTTGTACTTCAGCAGTGTAAATATTTATAAGCTTTACATGAAACATAGTCAGCATTTATTACTGATGCAGCTATTGATTAGTAAAATCTCCAGTGAAAAAAATTACATTAACCTTGCATTAAAGCACTCTGAAATGGACCTTGTATCACATTTTACCACTTCTTTTTTTTTCTCTAATGGGAGTGTTTTGCAAAGCATTTAAATTCATAAGTTATCCCTTGAAGTTTTTTTAATCACTTTCTTTTCTGTTGTGGAAATAATTCATAACTGAGTCACATTTACTGGAATAGAATCTACTCCTCCTACTAGAAAAGTACAGTTTTAACTTGAGGCCTTCAGGGGGGAAGGAAACCTCTCACTCTCTACTGAGGTTTTTGCTTACTTGAGTTTAAGCATTGTTCACTGGGGAGGAGGAAGGGAGGAGGAAGATGAGGTTTAGATATCAGAAATACAGACAGTGAGTGATCCTGTAAGCTTGTGTCTCATTTTCCCTAACAAGAGTTTCCACAGACTTGCTTGGAAAAGAATGAAAACATCTGAGGGCAAATGAAACTGTGCATAAATGATGAGAATGATTGATTTCACTTAAAGATGTGATTTAAGGAGTCCGATCAAAAGTGTAGGAAATCCAACAGGCTTCAGCTCAAGAATGTGTGGGAAAAGCAAATAACTTTCTAACATCTCATCCATCTACTGTGAAGAATTCACTGGGCCACACTAAGTCCAAGTTCAGTGTACAACAGAGTACAAGCTCAGTACAAAAAAGAGCTTAGCACTGCATTGCATTGTACAGATGAGCCCAGATATAGTCATGTTATCACATTATTTTTATCTATTTCAATAAAAACTACTTTACATCAAATTACCAAGAATTGACATGGGTTGAGAGCATTCAAACAGGTAAGTGCTGCAGCTCAGTTGATAAATGGGTAATGCCGTGGTAGTTTGGTTTTGTGTTTCCCATTGCTTCACATGTCTATGTTCTTGACATACCAACAAACAAAATAAGCCAGATCCATTTAGGTGGATATTTTGTGGGAAAGAAAAGTGTTAGCTCCCATGTGTTCTCCTTTCTCAGTGTTATTCCTTTCTGGCACCCTGACCCAACACACCGGGCTCAGAGGAGCAGGAGGAACTGCTGTGCCGCGCTGGGCGTGTGGATGGTGTCAGCAGCGCTCAGACGTCAAGAAAGGGAGGGGGAGCCCCAGACTTTCTCCCTGGCTTGTGCCTGGACTAAGGAGGCACCATCTGACTTGTGGAGGGACACGCACACCCCAACCATATGGCCTGACATGGGACGCAGAGAGACATCAGGGCTTCTGTTTACACCATGGCTACACCTATCTCTGGATTTCCTCTACAGATCAGAGATAAAAAACCCTGAATTAATTTGGAACAGAGGAAAGAGAGAGAGGAAACTTGCCTTCCAGTTTTGGAAGCTGTGGTAAAAGTGTTGATTGACTTGTATGTAATTGAGGTGACATTTAATGACAGACACAAGATTATGCAGTACCTGCTCCATGTTGTGCCTGTCTCCATGTTGAGCTATAACCCATGCACTTCATCAAAAATTGGAAAAAAAATAGGAGACAAAGTGATGCAAGATGGAGGAAAATTTCCAGATCATCATCTACTAAAGAGAAGCTTGATCTGCTTTTACAAAAGCAGCAAGTTTACTTCTAAGCCTTCTTTTAATATTAATTCTTGTCATGACCACAGTGAATTTCTACAATTTGGATTATTTTTGGTTTCTCTGAGGCAGATGGAGTTTGCCTTTCACATGATGTCCTGAGGGTGAAGGTTCAGTAAGGATGAACTATGCAATCTGCTTCACTGTAACAGATGACACACTGTTGATCAAAGAAGAATGTGTTAGGGACCAGATGTTGCAAGTAGTAATAACAAGTCCCAAGCTTTGCTTTCACCTAATGCATGATATGGTGGAGTTAAAAGAACTTGTAAGATGTGATCAATAGGGAAAACATGTGGATACCACAGAAGAAATATCTCGGTTAATTTTTTTTTTCTCATTATTAATTCTCCCCTTCCCTATTTTAATATTCTGTTGTAATTTCCCTCTTGTGTTTAATTTCCTTCATCACATTTTTACCCCATTGGGATATTTCACTTAAAATTGGATTGAGAGCTGCCTTTAATTTATTCTCACTAAAATGCAGGGGTCCACTTTTACCCCAATGAGTACAACACTACTGAGGATTATTTCAAATCCTAAAGGAAAGCAGCATGTTCCAGTTAGTCAAATTCTCTCCCTTTGTCTCAGTCTGGTTGTTTAATTCTGTTTATTCTGTAGACTTTTAGTGTACGATAGCCATTTAAACAATTACGCTGCTACATTTTGAATCCATTGAGGGAATCTTGGGTTTAAGAGATGGAACAAGGGAAGTTATCATTGTTTCATGTCCAGATTCAGCATGTGTTTCTTATGTGATGTAGCATCATTTCATCTTTGGGTCACACTTTCCCATTTACCAAATGAGTTAATATAGAAGACAAGCAGAATGTGATCCAACAATCTCATGTTTTTTTTTTTTAAAAAACAACAAAAAACAAACCAAAAATCCCACACCATACTAGAAGGACATTTGGTTTACAAGTTGTCTAAAATAATCCTTAACTTCTTTTTGTTTCCTTGTGTTGTCAGTTGAGATACAGTCCAGAGGATTAGAATAATCTTTTAAAAAACCCCAAAATTAATTTTAAAAATCACATGTGAGGAAAGCTAGTAGGATTGTCTAGACTAAAGGAGAAAAGGCTAATGGGAGAGTACACTAATGGTTTTGAGACACAGATATTTGAGAAAAGTTAATCTTTTTTCCATGCCAATGTTGAATAGAATAATAGGTAATGGATTTAAATTTCAGGAAGACAGATGGGGGTTAGTCATTAGAAAAAAGGTCTCTAATAAAAAGGACAGTGAAGCCTGGGGTTTTATGGAGCCTTTAAATTAAATTTACGCAAACATTTGTCACAGATATTAACACTTTGTGGGACAAGTCTATGGACAAGCTGATCTCTTGAGTTCTTCGTTTGCCAAACACATTTTCTCCATTTCTTTTCCTGAATCCTTTGCTCTCTTGTCTTACCTGTGAGACAAAAAAAGTGACTCTTTCTGACTGAGCACCTTGTTTGTCAGAACAACATAGACGGGGTCATGTATGTATCACTGTATATGTCACTGAAATGCAACTAATTTATGTATTACGTCCTTTTATAGATACTTTGTTTCCAATTCCTACATCTAATACTTGCTAACATTGGGGAAAAAAAAAAAAAAAAAAGAGCATGTCTAAACAGCTCTGTTCATCAAATCATTGTGTTTTTCTGGAATGTAATAAGGGCTTGCTTTATTTTCAAATTCCAACCACTATATCACCTCATATTTTACGCTCATAATCTTTCAACATAGGCTTCAAACTACCTCGGTAGGGACTAAAGATGGTTGGAAGTTCTTCTTTTGTTCTTCCTGTGACTTTTTGCCTAAACCAGAAGCACATATTGGCCTGTCTGTTTGAGGCTAGTTTGACTTTTTTAATTTCACAAGTCTGTTTGCAAGCTTCACTGAGACAGCACCTACAGCCTCTAACACCAGACTGCAGCTATTTTTGTAACTACTGTCCTCTCTGACATCTAGGCTGCAGGACACTCTTGTCCCTAGGCTACAACTTATTACCATTTTCAAATCATTTGAATTCTCAAAAGGACAACTTTAAATGCTGTAGCAAGAGACATTTCCACTGAGAAATTTTAAGGACATGTACAAGCTCAGAGCTAAAGCTGAATTCTCTGCTGCTTGCTTGCATGTGTCCTGGAAACTGCAATAAAGGAAAAACCATAAGAGTAAGCTGAAATACCTCCTTTTGCACCGTGATTGATGCCAGGAAAAGATAAAGGAATTCTCAGGGCAGCAGCATCTTTTGCCCATGTACCTAATGGGCACTACCGGCTTTTCAGGGTTGAGTCATTTATTACACAGCACTCACTGAACTCACTCTCAGCAGGGGCCACTGCTTGCAAACTGCTTTGGAGAATCCAAAGAAATCAGATCACATGTTAATGAGTGTGGTGTAAATAGATAAATAGATTTGGCTGCCGAACATCGTCGTCATTTGTGAAAAGTAATGATGTTCTGAAGCACTTTCAGTTAATGAAAATAAATAGTATGTGCTTAACATTTCATTAAAGAAGGTAGTGCATATTACTATCAACTTTTCTTTAAAAGGATATTTGTTTAGGAAAAATATGAAAGATATACCCTAGGGACAATTTCTGGACTCTGTGGGGGAAGGCATTTGTAGGGTTTAACCCCTTTACCTTGACACATTTATATAAAGCTTAGTCAAGATTCCCAATTTAGCCTTGATAAAAGTGGAATACTTGTACCTCAGAGAAATAACTGTAATCCCTCATCTACTCACCTTCCTCTTAATTCAATTTCTTTTTTTTAGTTTAGTGACACAATAATATGGTATCTGTTATTCTAACATAACTGGTCTGAGTAATAGCATTTAATATTTGAGTTTAATTTCTTTTCCAGTGCTTCTGTAGTGGTCTGCAATGATTCCCCTTAGTTTGGACATCTCACAGAGAAGCATATAAAGGATTTTTCTTGATCTGTGAGTTACACATTCGACTTTTTCAAAGGCTTTAATACTACTAATTCACTAAATACCTAGTAATGTAAGGACAGTTGGTGTGATCCACATTGCATAAATAATGAGACAGATACAGTAAAAGACAGCAACTTGTTCAGTGCCATTAGCACATATCAATCTGGTTTACCAGTTTAGACTTCAGTAGTTCATTGTCCCACTGGTCCTTAGACAGCTATTATGAGTAGACAGTGCAAAGTAGCTTCTTTTGCTCCACATCTCTCACTGCAGTCACTTCAGTACCTGATTCCACTTGGGCCAGAAAGTTTTTCATTATTCTCAACATGAAACTTCCCCTCTTCAAGTTAAGCTTGTTATTTGCTAACCTATTCATGAGGTTCTGTTCCAGTTCAGCATCACAGCTAACTAGAAAATTTCCATTAAAACCCAATTTTGCCTACAAGATGAGAAAATCGATCATCAACATTTTTCAAATAAATTTTAGCTATCAGCTTGCTCTGAAACCATTTTCTCAAGGCTGTGAAAATGTTTAATAGCTAACCAACATTAAACAATATGCAAAAAATATCTTAATAATCTAGCATTGCATTTAATTGAAGATTTTAATAAAAACTTAATTAAGGCTCTCACATTTGTACTTGGGGGCTATCCTGAACTCAATACCATTCAAATCCCATTAGTGCTAATGGCCTAATGCCAAACGTGGAGAATATAAACCACATGAAATTTACTTTTAATAAGTCATTCATCTGACATTAAATCTAAAACTATTATTAAAAAACACATTCAAGAAGATTAACCACTATTATTACAATGAATGTTTTTAATAATCAGTTGATATTTATTTAGTTTATCGTACTGTCTAATTATTACACAATTATGGTCTTATAATACCCCTGTAAATCTTCAGCAAATGAAATGTCTATCTGGAAACATTAATTTCAAAAGTTACCAGAATACATATGTTAATGTCATTAGCTCATTTTCTTTCTTTTTTTTTCTTTTTTTTCTTTTTTTAGAGAAAAGACAGAGAAAAATAGTTTTTTTGAAAGAACATTTAGACAAGACAACTTCAATGTAGAGAAGTAAGAAAGTAAGTACACAAAAGATGATCAGAAGATGGTCGCATCTTAAAGCAGCATTGATTTTTTTAATGCAAAAATATTTAAACCAAAACAATCGGTCTTCTTCACATGAGATTTTAACAAAGAAAAATAATCAACAGATAGTTATCAGACCAAGTGGAAAGGGGATGGTAAGTTGGGCAGAATGCAGGCAGGGAACATGTCAAGCAGCTGAGTTTTAGACAAGGAAAATTTTCAAGACCTCAAAAAGAAAATGTAAATCTTGAATTTGGAATGTTTTGTCTATTTAAGGTGTTTAAAAGGATAGTAGATACAGTGAAAACAGAAAAAGAGGATTATTCGAGGAGATTGACTTACCATGGATCAACTGTAGATCATTTCTGCTGCATTTCTCACACTTCTGCTCTAAAATATTTTTGAGGTGACCCCTATTTGCCCCTTTACTTGTCTCACAAAAACCTACGTATTTTCACATCTTTTCTTTTGATAGGCAGAATTGAACATACTTCTTAGGAATCAAAACAAGTTCTCCAGTGAAGGCTGAGAATATTCCTAAAGACGGACAGTAATTGCTTCCTAAAGATAAAACATTGCTTAAAGAACCATAGACCACTGTCCCCGCATTTTACCTCAACCGGTGTTTTGCAAGTGTTACATGAGCTAATATACACAGGGAACTTGGAGCAGATACAAACCCAAACTAAATGTAGAAGGCTACACTCCACCATGTGATAACACAAGTGCACACAGGACTAGCCAGAGCTAATGGAAATGCCTGTATATTGCTTTCTAATTATCCTTGTAAATCCACACCCGCTACGTGACAGAAAGTCTCGTAGTGTATACAAGGAAATATGTGTTTAAAAAGTTCATATAGTACACAGACTCTGACATTAAATCTACTGAAGCCAATGTGCATCTCTTCATTGACATGAGAAAGCAATGAATCACAGTTAAAGCCATCTGTCTGGTTTGTATTAATCACTTTAATGAGCTAAGGTTGTATTTAAAAGGAAGAAAAAAGAAAGGAAAAAAAAAACCAAACAAAAAAAACAAACCAAAGAAAGGGTCTCCTTTGACTTTGGAATCCTTTGATTTCACTGGTTTCTGTCCTAATATTAAAGTTACTTAAAGACGTTTTAATTTCTCACATTGTAAACACACAAGGGTTTAAAATACAGGATGTTAATCAGAGTTTTTTCTATTTGGCCTCAGCGTCTTATAAAATGTATGTGATTTAGCTATATTTGGTTAAAAATAATCTGTGAAGCTTCAAGATAATTCAAAATTGTTCTTTTTACTTATTTTATTTCTGTGAAATTCTAGGCATCCTCCACAAGAAGTTAAACAGACTCATTAACAATCCAAGGATTATACTCGAATCTCGAATCACAGAGAGAAGTCTCAATTTCACTTTGAATTGTGGATATTATTTCAACAGCATAGTATTCTTTTTACATATTAAATGTTCCGTTCTTTTCTCAGGCAATCCATATCATTCATTACAGTAACGCTGCTTCTTGTTTTCGTGGTACCATCTCACACTCTGTAGCTGTCAAACCCTCACGGAGTTCTTCATAAAATTAACCATTAAAAAAGTCACTTTGCACCAAATTTTGACTTGATTTCAGATTCTTGTTCTGCCAAAATATTCAACACAGCTGAGTACTAAATCAGTTGATAGAAGGCTTTATGTATGTATGAGTTGCTAGTTATATTTTATGAGTCAGCAGATTCTGAAGAATCAAAAAGAATTAAAAAATAAAACGTAGGCATTGGTATTTCCTGCCTTCAAGTGGTAGACACAGGAAAGGGAAGAAGGAGGACCAGTGTCAGGGAAGATACCAGAATTAAGTCATAGTCTATATACTTTTGTAGACTCATAGACTCATAGACTCATAGAATGGTTTGAGTTGGAAGGCACCTTAAAAATCATCTAGTTGCAACCCCTCCTGCCATAGGTAGGGACACTCACTAGACCAGGTTGCTCAAAGCCACATCCAATCTGGTCTTGAACACATCCAGTGATTGAGCATCCACAGCTTCCCTGGGCAACCTGCTCCAGTGTCTCACCACCCTCATAGTGAAGAACTGCTTCCCAGTTTTTGTTATATTCTGTTATGAAATAGCAATTCATATGCATCACCTCATCCTATAATTCCTGGTCATGAAACCCTCTATTTGTTTTAACATCTTTTTATTCTTTACTCTCTGGTTGGTGTTGGTCCACTGTGACTCAGAAAAGATGGAAATTCTTTGACAGATGATATAAGGATCAAAGAAGATGACAGAGATCATAAGGTTTAATGCCTTTTAGTGATAGTCTTCATAAAATAATTTCACTTGAAGATAGTTACCTACCAGCAAAGGATAAAAAAAGAACAAAACCAACAACAACAAGACAAAACAAACAAACAAAACCAACCAAACAACCAATCAAAAAACCTCCCCACAAACAGAAGGAAAGGTTAGGGAATACCACGTTAAATGTTTTCCAACTGACTCTGATAAAATTCACTCCTAGATACTTTAAAACTTTGCCTGAGGCAATCTCATAACCATTACCATGGTCTTTAAGAACTAGCACTGGAAAGCTGAGAGCTGTCAAATAAGTGCCAAATTTTAAAGAGGAAGAAAAAGAGTATCACTTGAAGGCTCTATGAGCATCAATGATCTGTGGGGTCAGGGGCCATGGGGGGACCCCAAGGGGGGTTGCCCCATGTCTGTCAGGGCAGGACTTGGCAGGCAGGGCCCATCCCACCAACCCACCAGAAGTAGGGCAGACATGTAGCCCTAGGACACTCTGCTCAGAGAGTCTCATTCTTCCATGGACATTGCTGGATTTTTGTGGAGGAAAGAGTCAGAGAAAAATAATGAAAATTGGTAGATAAAAGCAAACATTCTTTATCTTCTTGTGGTAGACACACAAGAAGGATGTCAAAAAGGGTAGCTTATGAATACAAGTATTTGGTTGGAGTTTGGCACAAATGTTTTGATTGCTGACTCTTGAAGATACTGTTCTGCTGCCACTCAGATGGGTTTGCCAAACCTAAGGGCCTTGTTGGTGAGCTGGAACAAGTCTATAGTGGTTTGTCTGCCACATGTTGGCTTCTTCTCTTCATGACTTTTTAAAAACTCTTTCTTATATTTGGCCCTGATATTATGTGTAAGTCTAAGGAACTTAATCAGTTATAGTAAACTATCCAACCAGATCTCTACAGAATGTGAGCAGGTCTGATAGCTTCCTACTGCCTATGTGGGTAAAAAACAACTAAATATGAAGAGAAATGGAAATATTATAAGCATAAACACTGGCTTTGCTAGCTACTGACTAGAAGAACTAGTTATGGTTGAGAGTTATAATTTGAAACCAGGGACAGGTGAAAAAGACTTTTGCAGAAAAGTGTGTAGAGGTCCTCCATAACATTTTTACCTTCATACATTGTCATGGAAAGAGAGTGATGCACTTCATTCTCAAGAGATATGCAACAATATACTATTGATCTGAAAGAGTGAGTTAACAAAGGTCAATGGTAAATGCAACAGTGGTTCAACAAGATTCAATGTCAAGTTACATTTGAGTATTTACTGCATAGAGGACAGGGCCAGACAAAACTGTCACAGGCCTAGTCATGGAGTTCAGAGAAACCCCTTGCTTTCTAAACTCCTCAGAGAGGAGTCTACATATGACCAGATCCAATCCTAGTCCCAGACTTGGTCAACAGTTAATAAACTAAAGGATTAAATATGTGCAACCAGTCCTTTAGCTAAGATTACAAAGTTCTAGCATGTTTATTCCAAATTCACTTACCCAGAATCTGATGTGATAAGGGTTCTCTCAACCTTGAGGAGTAACCTTCAGAGGCATACCTACTCAAGGGGATATCCTTGTATGCAGCTGTTGGAGGAAAGCTCAAGGGGCCCTGGGCCGTCCACTATTTATGTAGTGAGATGCTTGACTTCATCATTATATTTGCATACCAGCAGGACATCTCGATCACTGTGCAAGAGAGCCCTTGGCTACTGTGCTGCCTTTGGTCTCCCCAAATTCCAACTTAAGACAGATGCAGCCAGCACAACCACCACTGGTGGTTATTGCTACAGCGAGGTGGAGGGGAGCACACTGCCACATACATGCCAAGAAACTCATTTAAAAAGAAATTGCAAGCCAACAGTGGAATAACTATGAAAATTAATATGGGAAAATAAGATCACTGTTGAATACACTATGTAAAAGACCAAGACCGGGGTTAAATATTGGTTCTAACAAAAGACGGATCTATTTTCCAGTTCATAACTCTGTTACTGATGTTTAATAAAACTCCTACATAGAATGCAATTAAATGAAACCAGTTGGGTTTTAGTGAAAATAAATTCGATTCTATGCCATTTCTGTTGTGTTTTGTTTGTTGTTGGATTTTTTTTAACTAATTGATAAACAAATATTAATTGGCATTTATAAACAGATAAAAGATGTAATTCTTTAGAATTTCTTGCTAATTTTTGTAGTGCATTCCATATGCTTGTAGGCAATGGCAGAACACTTCTGAGTTGCTCATAAAAAAAAAAAAAAATAGACAAAAGGGGAGAAAAAAAAAGAAAAAAAGAAGTATTGCTGTATAAGTATTTTCTGTGTAAACTTAATTCATTAATTCCAACTTTATAGAAGTAGAAATGTCCTGGACCCTGAGATACGGATTTCCGGCATAATATACTCCATACTCTGGAGGTTTAAAGTTTGCATTGTGATATTCACCTCTCTGGAAAGGCTATATTTCAGGTATGAGATTTCAGATATTTTATTAAGCTGAGAGTCATTTTCTTACTGATAGTAATTCCTACCTAGAACATCATGCAAATATTGTCTGACAAAGTGTGAACCTTTCAGGAGTTGTACCAGCAATGACTAAATCAGATTTGATAGAATCTTCTCTTGAATCAAAGTACTTTTAAGGTTCCCAGTGTTTTCTTAATATCTCCATTTACCTACTAGTCCCAAAGTGGGAAATAAGAAAGTGTATGAAAAAAACTATGCTCAAGTTTTGTGTTTCTAGTTGCAAGAACTGAGTAACTGACCTTTTCTGCTATCTCCATCTAATGAAATTTCCATAACTTGTTATACTAAAACTTCTTGTCACATAAACCCCACATTTGCTTTTAAGAAGGTGGCTTTCATTTGGGTGAAATTTCATAATTTCACACTATTTCTCCCACATGAATTATTTTGAGTGTCCTACAGGGATACATTCCATAACAGGAGGGATAAATATAAAGCAGCTGAAATTTTGACAACATGCTTCATACTACAGCAGTGGTGGGATACACTGACCCTCCAGCCCCTGGGAAAAGGCACACTGTTGGGATGTGAAAGACAGATTTCAAGTTCATGCTATGCCTGCTTCCAGAGAGGAACTAGATCCTGTGTTTCCCATATCCCATAGAAATACCTTACCCATCAGGCTTCTTCTGGATATAGCTTGCTCTCAAAATGCCATTAAATGAACATTTTTATGATGCACCATTTTTCTAGTGAAAGACAATTATTACAGAGATGCTTTATAAAGAGAACTTGATATGACGAAGATTTTTAGCCCCTTGTTCAGCTTGTGTCTTGCTGAGTTCATTAATATTATGATTCTTCTGGATAGAGCGTAAATTATTGTGTCCACCTGTCAGAAAGTATAAACCACCCTTCTGCTGCCTTTACTACTAGTTATGTGAGGCAAGAGAGGGGCAGGACCTTGTCCCTTTAAACAGCAAACACATAAACTGCAAAAAATCCAGACATTTGTTCTTCATTCATCTCCCTACCCTACCACACCCCCGCCTTGTCACCAAACACCTGGCAATCCTAATTTCCAGGGCAGCAGTGCTGAGTCACAGCAGTAGCCTCCACGCAGCCCTTCAAAGTGCTGTGAGGAGATGAATGGCTGCCAGCATTGCTGTCCACTTGTTGGTTCTACAAGTAGGCTGCCAGGGTGTTGAAAAAGTGAGCTACCTTCCCTACCGTCTGATACCATGGCAACCACTCCTCTGCTTTTTACCACTAAGCATCTGTTAGTGTTTTCATTGTAAACCTGTGTTTTCAAGAGTTTGGGGCTTGGCAGGAATCGTTGTTTCTCCTGCAGTTTCTTGCACTGGATTATATTAGAAAAATTAAAAATCTGGTGCTTACTTTCTCTTTCTTTCTTTCTTTCTTTCTTTCTTTCTTTCTTTCTTTCTTTCTTTCTTTCTTTCTTTCTTTCTTTCTT